>PITA01004056.1:0-129104 GCA_004023965.1 Spilogale gracilis
TAGTTCAATATAGGCCTCATTCTTTGAGAACTTGGCTTTCTAACCTGCTGCTAACATACTAGGCTTTTTAGGTTAGTATTCCATGGTTTTCCTTGCTTTTTCCTTTTAATTTTCTCTTAAAATCACAATGTGTTGCTAAGGAAAAGCCTATGTATTTAGCAGAAAAAAAAAAGGCATATAAGAGTAATCTCAAATGATTGAGTTTAAGTAATATTGTGAAAACTAAGTTAGAAGATTAGATTTTCTTCAAATACCACTGGAATCTGAACCTCCCTCTTAAGAAAATCTGAGTTATACCCTAATAGGTTAGGATATATAGTGCATCATAAATAATCTTTACATAATCTCACATCCTTCTCTAATCTTTATTGCTC
Source organism: Spilogale gracilis (assembly GCA_004023965.1). Classification (NCBI taxonomy): domain Eukaryota; kingdom Metazoa; phylum Chordata; class Mammalia; order Carnivora; family Mephitidae; genus Spilogale; species Spilogale gracilis. Next base: position 375 of record PITA01004056.1, read on the forward strand.
TTTAGGATCCAAGTGGAATGTGTAAAGAGATCTTTAATGTTTCCACTTGTGAACTCAGCTCAAGGTACAGAGCAGTTGAAACACTATTGTACACCTAGAACTAATGTAGCACTGTGCATCGACTGTACTCAAAATTTTTAAAGAACATTTCATGTAATAAGTTCTAGTAAACCGTCTTTTATTTTATTAAAGAGTCTTCTGAAAAATCACTATCTAAAAGAGACTGAAGAAACCAGACATAATTTAAATGAACAACTATGACTCTTCTTCTAAGTAGTTACAGTTGATGTCACTCTAGAACAATTATCACACGAGTTTTCAACAAATTTAAAACCTGTGGACATTGATCCAATTTCCATAAACCAGTGGCATCACCTGGGTGCAATAATGGAGAGTTTAACAACTTCTACTGGGCACAGTTCAAGGAAGGTCAAGCAGAGAGTTACATAAGGGAAAGAGGTGGTTGGAGCTCCTGGCTTCCTGGGACCAGCTGAGATGAGAACAGACGATGTCTCCATATTTTTCAGAGCGCTCTTCTGAGAACTGGGGTCCTCTGGGGAGGCACTCTCTCCATTTTAGAGGTGAAAAAATTGAAATATAAAGAAGTCAATTGACATATTCAGGTCAAACTACCAATAATCTGTCAAAGAGATGGAGCTACCTGTCTCTCTCTATCAGGTGGCTCTGGACAAGCAGGAATAAACTCCTTTCAAAGACTTATTTTGGGGGCGCTTGGGTGGCTCAGTTGGTTGGGCGACTGCCTTCAGCTCAGGTCATGATCCTGGAGACCCGGGATCGAGCCCCACATCGGGCTGCCTGCTCGGCGGGAAGCCTGCTTCTCCCTCTCTCACTCCCCCTGCTTGTGTTCCCTCTCTGCCTGTGTTTCTCTCTGTCAAATAAATAAAATCTTTAAAAAAAAAAAAAAAAGACTTATTTTGTCCTAAGAACGAAAGGTTATAATTAAGCTTATCCAGCCTCAGCCCAGAACTGAATACACCAAACTACCCTATCAATGCCTATAGTCCACTAATAATGGTCAAACTCCTTATGACCCCTTTGCCATGAATCTAACAACATAAATAAATGTAAGCCTACCTTGTTAGAGGAAAATGAAATGACTGCCACACTTAGAAACTAAAGTATTTGGCTATTTCGATTTATTGTTCATCACCTTCCACACCAACTACAATTTCAGCAGCTTCGATCCAGGAACACATTTCTGAAATGACTGAAAGAGTGAACCTGATATTCCCGATTTTTAAGAAAATCGTTGTTAGTCAAAGAGAAGAACATATATACTGACAGTGTAAGAGGGGTTTCTGGCCAGATTCCAGAACACGTTTCACAGGCAGTGTAAAAAAAGAACAAAAAGGCAGTCACTGTAATGGGACAATGACAGAATCACAGTGACAGAATTCTCAAAGCCAGTCATCCAGAATTGGTGCTTCTCCCAAGGTCCCTCTTCCCTCTATGGCAGAAAGCCATTATCCTGCTCACTCCAGCTCCCTACTACATAAGGAAGCCTGGATCCTGCCTGGGAGATTCTCCCTATGGGGACAAAGGACAATGAGAAGGAGGTGCCAAGTCTGAGGTTAAAACCCCACCTAATCACTGAAAGGAAATTAGAGAGTTGAGTCAGTTACTTTTAAAAAATCAGCCTTCCCCAATTTCCCCACCATCTAAAATGGAAAAAAAAAAATGTGCTGGGCAAAAAAAGTTTTTTTACTATAAATGCGCTGAAAAATGATGACACTTAAAAAGCTTTTTTCCCTTCCATTAGATAAATTCCTATTTCTCTCTTCAGGTGAAAACATGTGATCAGTTAATAAATGTCAATAGGGGGTGTGATTAGTTGTGTTATTGGCTTCTTTAATTCTTCTTTACATGGACATTGTAACTGTCATTGGAAGGTTCTACAGAACAAACAGGGCAAAGTCAGAAAAGATGCCACTTCTGAGGTCATATTAAAGATTTAGCTTTGCAGCACCTGAAGAAATCTCACTGAGTGCTGTCAGTAGGACTCAAGCCCAGAAACTGCTAGGGAGGGGGAGGGCTACTGAACTTAGCAAGTCTGTGCTGCTGAATAAAGAGTAACATTGTTTACATTAGTAAAACATGATTTGCATAGGCACCCACTGTATTTACCATACCATCAAGCAAAAAATGTACATGGTGTGAACAAAAGTTGGAAGTTAAAGAAAGTCACCAGTGAAACTATTCTAATTTTATAAAATCACTCTCATGCTGAATTCCTCACTTGATAAAATGGGAACATAAAAATACTGATAGTATTAGTGGCAATTAGATAACCCCTCTCAGAGGTTTATAGTACTTCCCAGGGGAAAAAGCACTTTCTTGCACATTTTCTATATTTTCCTATATAAATGCCTACTCTTCATTTGTGTATTTTGAATGGCTGACCCTGGAGTAAAACTAATAAATGAAGGGCAAACACTTAAAAAAGGCTAAAGAACTTCTAAGAGAATGTGTCAAAATGTGTCAAAATGAAGATAACAAGAAAATTGTACACACTAAACGATTAAGTAAGTGGGTAATGAATGGTGGGAGCCAGATCCCTAAGTGTTGCCTGGGGAGGTCAGGGATAAGCAAGGGAATGGAGACTAGGATGATCCACATGCTAGTAGATTAGAAAAGAAGACACCATGATGACCTCAGGTTTAACTTAATGTACATATATGTAAAAATGTTTATAATTGTGTGTATATACATAAGTAAATAATAGATAAATATATTTCTTTGCTCTATAAGGTGAGCGGGCCTACAAGCATCCACGTCCCAGGAGGAAAAATACCTTCATATCTTGGTTTCTATTTCTCTGGAGAATTCTAACTAATTCAAGCAGACAGAGAAAGGAGAATGGGTGGGAAAGAAGGAAACTAAAAAAAGAAAATAAATGCTGAGGTATAAATCTAGCAAAACACACACAGGATCTATATGAGGAAAACTACAAAACTCGAGGAAAGAAATCAAAGAAGATCCAAATGAACAGAGAGCTATTCCATGTACATGAATAGAAAGGCTGAATGCTGTCAAGATATCAGTTTTCACCAACTTGATACATAGATTCAATGAAATTCCAATCCAAACCACAGTGGGTTATTTCATGGATATCAACAAATCATTTCTAAAGCTTATACTGAAAGGCAAAAGACGCAGAAGAGCCAATACAATGTTGAAGAATGAGGAAGATTGACACCACCTGACTTCAAAACTTACTATAAAGCTACTGGAATCAGGATAATGTGGTATCGGCAAAAGAATACACAAACAGATCGGTGGAACAGAATAAAGAGCCCAGAGAGAGACTCATACAGATATAGTCAACCGATCTGTGACAAATGAGCAAAGGGGATTTGATGGAGAAAGAATAGTCTTTTTAGCAAATGCTGCTCAAAGAAGTGGACAACCTGCAAAAAATGAACCTAAATACAGACTTTTCATCTCTCTTAACAATTAACTCAAAAGAGATCAGAGATCTAAGCATAAAACACAAAACTATACAAGTCCTGGAAGATAATTTGGGAGTAAAGCTAGGTGACCCTGGGTTTGGTGAGGACTTTGTAGGAGACTGACGTGCCACCTAATGTGCTAAGGACGGAGGTATGTGGGAGGGGGACTTTTTAGATAGAACACCAAAGTACACTCCACGAAAGGAAAAAAATGGATGACTTGGATTTCATTAAAATTATAAAATATTATTAAAAATATAAAAAACATATTTAAAAATTATTTAAGGGGTGCCTGGGTGGCTCAGTTGGTTAAGCGATTCCCTTCAGCTCAGGTCATGATCCCGGAGAACCGGGATCGAGCCCCACATCTGGCTCCCTGCTCGGCGGGAAGCCTGCTTCTCCCTCTCTCACTCCCCCTGCTTGTGCTCCCTCTCTGGCTCTGTTTCTCTCTATCAAATAAATAAAATCTTTAAAAAAAAAAATTTAAAAACACATTGTTAATGCAGCCAATCCAGACTGTGAGAAAATATCTGCAAAACATGTATCTGATAAGTGACTTATATCCAGAATATATCCTGAAAAAACACCTCAATAATAAGAGCAAAAACAGATTAAAAAATGGGCAAGAGGTCTGAACAGACAGGTCACCAAAAGAAATAGAGATTGCAGGAATGCCTGGGTGGCTCAGTTGGTTAAGCGGTTGCCTTCGACTTAGGTCACGATCCCAGGGTCCTGGGATCAAGGCCCACATCGGGCTCCCTGCTCTGTCTACTTAGTGCTCTCTATCTTTCTGTCAAATAAATAAATAAAATATTTTAAAAAGAAAAAGAAATATAGATGTAAGTAAGCATATGAAAAGATGCTCAATATATGTCATTAGGGAACTGCAAATTAAAACAATGACATACAACTACACACCTATCAGAATGTCTAAAATTCCCCAAAACTGAATGCCAAATGCTAACAAGGATGGGGAGCAACCAGAACTCTCATCCTTTGCTGGTAGAAATAAAAAATGGTACAGCTACACTGGAAGACAACTTGGCAGTTTCTTACAAAACTACACAAACCCTTACCATACAATCCAGTGATCATACTCCTTGGCATTTAACCAAAATAACTGAAAACACATCCACACAAAACCTATACATGGATGATACAGAAGTTCTGTTCACACAGCAGTTTTATTTGCCAAAACCTGGAAGAAATCAAGATATACTTCAGTGGGTAAATGGATAAATCAACTGTGGTGTACCCAGACAATGGAAGCTTAAGTGCTAAAAAGAAATGAGCTATCACCTCATGAAAAGACATGGAAGAATGTTAAATACATATTACTTAGCAAAACAAGGCAATCTGAAAAGGCCACATATTGTATGAGTCCAAATATATGATATCCCGAAAAAAGCAAGCCATCGATACAGGAAAATATCAGTGGTTTCCAGGGGTTGGCATCAAGGAAGAAAAAGGGAAGGATGAACAGGTAGAGCAGAGGGCATTTTTTAGGGCAGTGATATGATTCTGTGCGATGTGATTCTGTATATCTTTGTGGATCTATATCATTATACATTTGGCACAACCCAAAGAATGTATAACATAAAGAGTAAAATCAAACATAACTTTAGTTAATAATAATAATACGCCAATATTCACTTGTCAATTGTAACAACTGTACCATGTTCAGAAGATGTTAATGATGGGGAACTTTGTATTTTCTGTTCATTTTTGCGTAAATCTAAAACTCCTCTAAAAAATACAGTTTATTATATTTAAATTATTATAAATGTGACAATAAAAGCTAAATGACAACACAGTGTAAAATCTAATATGTGAAGTGGTAGAGATTATATCTCTGAAGGAAATTTAGAGAAGACAGAAATAATTTCCAATGAGGTTGATTAGGAAGAACTTCAAGGTGTTGAAATTTGAACTGGTCTCTGCTCCATGGGTAATATTTAAACAGGAAAATAATGCACTAATTATTAATTATTAACATGCAATCTGCTTGAAGCAAAATTAAATTTTTCTCTACACAGCTCCAATGTGCTTTGATGACATCCGTAAGATGTTATTTTGATATATGCAAATCATTTTATGTTGCCATACCACAACTGTTTTTTTTATAAATGGAAAGTTGTTCAATCATGAAATAGTAGTTTGCATTATATTACAAAAGTGATTAAGAAAATAATATTTTTTTCATACTACACAAAAAAGTATGTCTATAGTCATAAGAATCACCACATTCTTCCTCTGTTGCAAAGAGCAACCATGTAGTCTACGTAATATAACTAGTCCCTTACTTTATATATTAATTCCTATGCCATTAGATTTCACATAAATTTTATCTAGTGAGTACATGTAAAAATAAGAAACACCGCAGTGAACAGCAAGGTTTATGTCTCCTAGGAGAATACAGGGGAAAATTAATGGTATATTTACCAAGAGAGTGTAACCTTAAAGCTTAGCAGAGCTCTCAATAAATATTGTTTTTTAAAAAATTACACACACACACATGTGCAAACACACACACACACACACACACACAGAGAATGAATTAAGACACGTTTACCCTAGAATTTATTTTTTAATTTGGCCCTGGCAAGGGGCACTTGGGTGGCTCAGTCAGTTAAGTGTTTGACTCTTGATTTCAGCTCAGGTTATGATCTCAGGGTCCTGGGATTGAGTCCTGCATAGGGCTCTGTGCTTAAGCATTTAGTATAACCGTCCTCTCTCTGTCTCTTCTTTAAATAAATAAATAAATAAATAAATAAATAAATAAATAAATAAATAAATAAATAGATAAATAGATAAATAGATAAATAGATAAATAAATAAATAAATAAATATCTTAAGAAAATAAAAAAAAAGACATAAATAGATTTGGCCCTGGCTAGGACCTCCACTGCAGTGCTGAACAGAATGATGTTGAACAGAAGAGTGTGGACATCCTTTCCCTAATCTTCAAAGGGGAGTATTCAATCTTTTGCCACTAAGTAGGACATTCCTTGTAGATTTTTTTCATAGGCCCTCTTGGAAAGCCAGACTGCAGGATTTCCCTTCCGTTTAGTTTGCTGACAGTTTTTTTTGTTTTCTTAAATCACGAATAAGTGTGTTGAATTTTGTCAAATGCTTTATCTGCATCTTTTGAGATGATCATGTTTCTTCTTTCTTAGTCTATTAATTTGGTAGATCATGTTATGTTGTTTCATATTAAACCAACCTTTCAACCTTGGTATAAACCCTACCCAGTCACAATATATTATCCTTTTTATGCATTCATGGATTTGATTTGCTAAAATTTTGTTAAGCATTTTTGCACCTGTGTTTATAACATTGGTCTTAATTTTTTTCTTGTGACTTCCTTTTCATCACCAGGCCTGCACTAGAAGAAGTTTTCAAAGAAATTCTTCAAGCAGGGATGCCTGGGTCGTTCAGTGGTTAAGCCTCTGCCTTCAGCTCAGGTCATGTCCTGGAGTCCCAGATCGAGTCCCACATCGGGCTCCCTGTTAGGCGGGAAACCTGCTTCTCCTTCTCTTGTGTTCCCTGCTTGTGCTCCCTCTCTGGCTGCTTGTGTTCCATCTGGCTGTGTTTCTCTCTGTCAAATAAATAAAATCTTAAAAAAAAAAAAAAAAATTCTTCAAGCAGATGGAAACATGACCCTAGATGGTAATGTGATCAATACAAAAGAATGAAAAATGCCAGAATAAAAAACCTAGTAGAAATTAACAAGCTGATTTTAACAGATGTGCAAAAGACTTGAAATAGACCAAGTATTTTTGAAAAAGACAAAGTTGACCAACTTAACACTACCTTATTTTATCACTTACTATACAGCTATTTTAATAAAGACACTGTGCTAGTGGCATGAAGATGAACATAAAGGTTAATGGAATACAATAGTCTAAAAATAGACCCATATTTATATATATATTTATATATCATTTTTTACAGAGATGCCAAGGTAAATTAACTGAAAATGTAATAGACCTAAATATAAAACCTAAAATTATAAAACTTTAAGAAGAAAATAAAAGAGAAATTCTTTGTCACATTATGTTAGGCAAATATTTCATAGCTAGAACACCATGTGCAAGAACCATAAAATAAACAATTAGTTAATTGTACTCTCACAAAATTTAAATTTTGAAAAACCTTTTGAAAAACTCTCTTAAAATGAAAATTTGGACTGGTGGGAGATATTTCTGATACATATACCTGATAACGAATTGAATGCAGTAAATATAAAGAGCTCTTGCATTTTAATGACAAAAAAGACCAAAAAAAAAGCTCTGATTTTTAAAGATGGGCAAAGCACTTTAGCAAAGGATTTATACAAACTATGACAAATAAGTTCATCAAAAGATGGTTAAATCATAAATCATTAGGAAATGCAAAGTAGAACGACAGAGGGACACTACCATACCTATCAGAATAGCTAAAATTGCCGAGACTGACCATTATCAAGTGTTAGCAAGGATGTACAACGAACTGATTTCTTGTGCATTGCTGGTAGGAATGCAAAATGGTACATCCATTTAACTTTTAATAATTCCATATAAGTTAAAACATACATTTACCACAAGATCCAACAGTTGCACTTCTAGATATTTACCCATGAGAAATAAAAACATATGTGAATATAAAAATGTACATGTCAGTATTCATAGCAATGTTACTTATAATAGCCCAAAACTGGAAATAACCAAGTACCTATCAACAGGTTGACGGATAAACAAACTGTGGTATTATCCATATAATGAAACACCATTCAGCAATAAAATGAAACAAATTACTGATATATGCAAAAACATGGATAAATCTCAAAATGTATTATGTTAAGTCAAAAAAGCTAGATATATGAAATTCACATGCAATGCTAGAAAAGGCAACACTGTAGGGACATAAATCTATCCGTAGTTGGGAAAGGCCAGAGTGGCAAGGACAAAGTAACTGCAAAGGGGCAAAAGGGGATTGAGGTGATTGAAATGTTCTTTATCTTGAGTTTGTTATGACTTACTGAACTACACATTTAGATTTGGTAAATGTTACTGTAGGTAAATTATATTTCAATAAAGTAGTTATCAAACTGGGAAAGGGGAATGGATGCTCCGTTACATATTGAGTCTGGACAGAGTGGTATGCAAGAGTTGAAGTGCAGCAATGTATAAGGCTCTGCAAAGAATTCATCATCTAGGGGCACCTGGGTGGCTGAGTCGGTTTAGTGTCTGCCTTCTGCTCCTGTCATGATCCTGGGGTCCTGAGATTTAGCCCCAAGTCCAGCTCCCTGCCCAGTGGGGAATCTGCTTCTCCCTCTGCCCTTTGCCCCTGCTCATGCCCTCTCTCACTCTCTTGCTCATGTTCTCTCACTCTCTCTCTTTCTCAGATAAATAAATAAATCTTTTAAAAAAAGAATTCATAATCTAGTGGAGAAGACAGATATGCATAAAAGCAACTATAATATAACTATGGTAAGTCAATAATAGATGCATAACACAATTTTGTAGGCACAGGACACAGTGATTAATTCTGTAAGAGAAAGCATGACAAAAACGACGACTATGTTGGGACTTAAGCAGTAATTAGGATTTTAACAAGTGATCATGATGAGTTAGTCATTTTCCTGTATATTTATCTACCTATCTGTCTATCTAGCCATCCACCCACCTACCCATTCCCTCATCTTTCTATCACTGGAAATAAATGTGCATTTAATATATATTTATGCATTTAATATACATTTAAATAAATATGCACCATTTAGCTGTATAGATTTTGTCCATTCATTACTTCACTCATAAAACTGAGAAAACTAGGGGCGGCTGGGTGGCTCAGTTGGTTAAGCGACTGCCTTCAGCTCAGGTCATGATCCCGGAGACCCGGGATCGAGTCCCACATCAGGTTCCCTGCTCAGCGGGAAGCCTGCTTCTCCCTCTCTCACTCCCACTGCTTGTGTTCCCTCTCTGGCTGTGTTCCTCTCTGTCAAATAAATAAAATCTTTTTAAAAAAACTGAGAAAACTAAATCTTCAAACTTTGATACAATTAAGGGAGACCAACCATCCAGTTGATCAGCTCCGGACCAAGGGGTTTTTGTGCTAAAACTGAAAAAATTTGAGGCAGAGAGGGAAGAGTTCATCATACCAGCTATGACACATCAAGAAAGGTATTATAAAGATGAACACAAATTTTATAAGTGCATCAACCTCTTTATAACTGATTGTCAAGCTCTCATTTGTTTTGATATTATAAAACAGTATTCTAAATTTTAAATATACTTTGCAGATTTTTAGAGTTTACTCAACATGTTCTCTAGATATCACCACATGTCCCAAATAGTAGTCTGTTTTTCACTTGCTAGAATAGAAAATATGTTTAATTTATACACAAAATTTTAAGTTTTTTCTATTGGTCTAAAAGGAAGAAAAGAAGGACGGTGGGAGGGAGAAAAGGAAAGGAAAGAGCTATAGGCAAAATTGTGTATTGTAGAAGAGCAACACTCCAGAATCTGTACCACCGAATTTATTAATTTGTTTTTTTATGTCTAATAATTTCTGAAGAACAGCTAGAATAAATTTAGGCTGTTTGACACTGCATATCTGCTGTGTACCTTAGCTGCAAACATTTAAATCTGATCCTATGAGAAACTTATCTACTTCAATGTCTAACCTAGAGTAATAACAGGCTAATGACCACAGGAGCAGACAGACAGTCCAGCCACTACAACAGCACCTTAACGCTTAGTGGGAAGTAAATATGGTTGAATAAAAACAAAACAGACTGTTAATTAAACTTTATCGAACTACACAGAGGAAAACTCCACATATAACTAAACTGTATTTCCATTACAGATCCTGTACAGTTATACTATTTTAAAACCATTTTATTAGTCAATTCAATAATAAGATGTTAAATGAAACCAGAAAACGTTAAGGAATCCAATAATCCTTTGAAAGGATGAAATGAAATTCTGCATCAAAAAGGCATCAGGTTCCCCAAGCCTACAAAAATGGGTACTTTTTCTTAAACTACCACCACTACCTCATTCTGTTTGACAAAGAACACTGGTAGATGCTTAAAATGTAAAGACGAGGACAGGAAAAATAAGCTATTACCAGTTACACATCTTCCCACATAAACAACTGGTGTTCAGTAAACTAAAGTAAAAAAGCTCAACAAAATTTCCAAGAGCATGAAAGGAAAAGAAGACAACATAACCCTGAACAAAAATCGAGAGCAATATGAATTAGTAGTTAGTCATAAACACTTTCAGATATAGGGTTGCTTCGTCAGAATGAGACCCCGACCCAGAGAACACAGGACTACACACGGACTGCAGTTGCAGGTGGGCCCCCACATATGCAGCCATCTTCCTACCTCAGTCATATACACGCTGAGATCTTTAAATGCTAGCAATAATATCTTTGAGAATTATCGGCACAAGCTATGGCTGGATATTATTTCGAATTACTGATTAGTCCCTCTATTACTGAGGGGGAGCTACAGAAATAGTGGCTGCAATCATGTTGCATAATAGTAAGGCAATACCAAGTGGTTTTTTTTCCTCAAAAAAATTTCTCAATGAAGAAGCCTTTCTTAACTATCTCTAATAACCAACGTAATATCTCCACTCCTAAAGAGAGTCACCTGACATTGACTAGGCTGGTCATTCTGTATATACATTCCCTTCTAACATTCCATATTTGATATGTTTTATATTCCATGTTTGATACTGGATGAGTTACTTCTCTGGGCCTCAGTGCCCCCATCTGTAAAATGGGAATGATAGCAGTAGTTATCTTATACGTTATTGTGATGATGAGATGAACTAATGAGTGAACAGCGCTTAAAACAGAGCCCAGCTCACAGGAAGTTCTATAACTTTTAAGTCCTTATTGTTATTACTATATCTCATTATTATTCACTCATACTATTCCCTCTTTCATACCAATCTAAATCAAAAGATAAAGAATGTTAAGACTAGAAAAGTCTGAGAACTGACACAAGAAACCTAAGTCGCTAGATTGAATTCACTGCATTTTATATAATGCTATTTCTTTTAAGCTCAATATTTGCATTTTCCCAGAAGCCACCTTCTGCATAAACAAGGCCCCTTCATGACAGTGAGAAAACACTGTAAATTAAACTCTGGTCCCAGCTCTCCCAAGGACAGCTGGTGAGCCCCAGGTAAGTCACCTTCCTTTCAGTGGCCTCAGCTTCCTCATTTCTAAAATAAAGCATTTGTACTTGAAGATTGCTAAGATCTCTTTAGTTCTAATATTTGGATCCAATAAATCCCTTAGTGTTCTTTAATGTATTTATATGACATTATAAATTTGGTTTTTTGACACTTCAGAATTTATCTCTAGACACTTAACTAGATTATAAGCATCAGGATCCTCTAGGGCAGGATCTTTATTCTCTTTTTCCTTTCTCTCCTTAGCACATTGCTCATTCAGAAATTGGATGATTAACCAAAAAATGTCCAGTGAGTGAAAAATAAAGGATTAATAAAGCCATCAGTATTTATAGGAGCAATCTGGAATTTTATCAGTTACATTTATATTTCATTAATACTACTATTTAATTGAAAAGCTGCTTACTTCTATCATGCAAAAGGGTATTTTTAAGGGTAATGTACCCATGTACAAGGGTATTTTGAAACCAGATAACTTTTACACTTTTTGTAGTTTTGAGTAGATGAATATGGGCCTTAACATGTTCAAAATCAGTCTCACTCATATTCCTAATGCATCCACTAAGGTTATAAACTTCTCCCTAATGCAAGAGAAGATCATCATGTAGGAGTCTTGTGACTAAAATGAAACATTTTTGTTTATTAATGTTTTCAAGTGATACAGTATTTTACAACAGAATAAATATGCACAGGTACTAAATGTCAAGGACCAATAATAAGCAGTCGGAACTGCTGAGCATACCCCTCACTCTTAGCCAGCAACACAGTTGTATAAGCTCACTCAGACTGAAAATGAAATTTTTTACAAGGAAAAATTTAATTAACATTTTGTCGTCCCCATGCTGTTCTGTTATAAGCTGATTTTCCTCATCAAGCTGCTAAGTGCTTATATAAAAGAGGCTGAGATGACCTTAAACCACCATATCTACTATGGAATGTCAGTCTTAAGAATTATGTGTTCAAATGCGTAAAGGTCTAAAGGTTTTCAAGGCAGCTGTAAACATATACTCTTTCTGATGTGGAGGTTTCTAAAAGATCTGGAATGCAACCAATAAGGTATATTACAATGTCAGAGGAGAAACAGAGGAAAAGTAAGAATAGTGCAGGAGAATCACAATATGTAATTGAGGCCAAAAGCAGAAGTCATTAATTTCTCAGGAGTGCCTTAGATGGTTTTAAAGCCCACTTCAGATGCATTACTAGGATATCATTTTCTATTTCAGGAGGAGTAATAGCAAACTGAGGCAAGCTTTCTAGTAAATGAAGGCCACAGCCCTATTTTGTGAAAAGGGGTCATTTTAATTTCAGAGTCTTTATTACACAGGAAGGTAACAGACTAAACTGTGAAGAAACATTTACAATATAAACAGACTCTGCTGTCTTCAAAGTATGTGATTATTATTCAAGTATTTACTTTCAGGTTCTCTCATGTTACTGAGATTTACATGATAGAATCTTGGCCTTTTCAACAGCAGACAAAGTAAACTTTGCTAAAACTTAAGGTAATTAACTATGTATGATCTAAGGGGGGGTAATAAAAAGAGACTAGTGCTTTGCAGAAAATACAGAAAATTGATGCAGAGGTGCTCAAGTTTACATATCTATTTCCAGATGACAGTTTAAAATGCAATGTATTTTAAGAAGTAAAAAAGTTGTGATGATGTACCCTACCTCATATCTGTGCCTAACAGCTATCCATCATAGAAAACTCTCCAAAAGATAAGTATGAGATTGCTAAAATACTGGTAAAGCATCACCAGTGGCTTAGTCGGTTAAATATCTGGCTCTTGATTTCAGCTCAGGTCATTATCTCAGGGTCCTGGGATTGATTCCCTCTGGCATCCACGCAGGTGCTCAGCAGGGAGTCTGCTTGAGATTCTCTCTCTCCCTCTGCTGCTCCCCCCCACTCGTGCATGTTCACTCTCTCTCTCTCTCTTTAGAGAATACTGGTAAAACAGGCAAAGCATCAACCACACCACAGCCAGCACAAGTTGCCTTGAAACTAAATTTGAAGCTAATTATTTGAAGCTAAAATTTTCTCATAATTAGTGGTAGTATAGCACTATATTCAAAATCAAGACAAGAGCTTCCTTCCATGCAAAAAAAACTTAGAGAATTTACAAAAGAATGAAGATCCAAAGATTCTTTTTTTTTTTAAGTTTCTTTCTTTCTTTTTTTTTTAAAGGTTTTATTTATTTGACAGAGAGAAACACAGCCAGAGAGGGAACACAAGCAGGGGGAGTGAGAGAGAGAGAGAGAAGCAGGCTGCCTGCCAAGCAGGCAGCCCGATGTGGGACTCGATCCCAGGTCTCTGGGATCATGACCTGAGCCGAAGGCAGTCGCTTAACCAACTGAGCCACCCAGGTGCCCCCCAAAGATTCTTATCTTTACAAAACCTAAGTGTAATTATTTGGAATTCCTGGGTGGCAAAAATAAAAAGATAAGCAATAGATAAGGGGAAAATAAACTGAAAGAGTGATAGAAAGAGATAATGCACAGCTCCACTTGGGTTTACTTCTTCAGGATTCTATCCTCATCAGTCACTACCAATAAAAGAGAGGGAGAAAGGAAAGGGAGTGAAAGTTACCCTCTTTCCAATGTGCTGAAGCTAACTGGTTGAAGTGAAAGTGTACAAAAATCCTAAAGCAGGTTAGCAAGCCCACTAAATTCAACTATAATCCTGAATAGGGTGCACTGAACATTCACAATGACCCAGGCACCAGCATTCTAACAAAAATGGAAAGAGGTGAAGCTGAGTTCTGGTTTGCTCAGTAACGTGAGAACCTTGGGCTCACAACTGCTTTTAGCTGCAGAAACATAATGGAAATAATGAACAGTAAAAGGGCATACTGGTTTTTAAGTTGAGTATATATATGGAGAAGGGTGCTATTTTTGATGCTTCTATAGAACCAATTTTTCATCCAAAATAAGTTGAAATGGAACATAGCTTAAAATCAAAGGAGATCATTCTCATAGATCATGCTATTAAAAGAGAACTTTTTTGGTAAGAGAACAAATTAAGAAATCTGGGGAACAAGACATTGGGAGGCTTCTAGCATAAATAATAGCTAAGGTCAAACTTGGGCATGATAACTCATTAACTAAAAGTCAGGTTTCCACTTTGATCTAATATGAAACAGATGGTAATAGAAATACATTTGAAACCTTGGAAATTCAGGAAACTTTTTTTCTTTTACGTCTCTGACTTAAAATATTTAGGAAAGAGGCATCATTTCCTTTTGAATGTAACTTCTGTTCCAAACTCTGATAACCACAAGACACAGAATAAGACAGTCTATGTTAGTAACATGAAGATAACCTTGATCTCATACCTTTTGTCATAATTTTTTTTATATATGAGGTCACTACACCTGTTCCAACCATTAATTCAGAACACATGTTTCATTTTAAGTTCAGAAAACTTATAAAAGCTCAAAACTGAAAGTGGAAGTTTCAGAATTTATTTATTAAGAGTAAGTTATTCAAATTATAAATGAAATGAAAACATGTAATAAAGTATTCCACAAAGAGAATCATAAAAAAATTTCAAAACAGCTAGTTTATTTTTTTAAAAAACAGAATATACTTCTGTAAACATAAGTAAATCTATTAACCTTTATGATTAATATAAATATTATACTTAGGGCACTTTAAGGAAGACATGTTCAGATGCTATGTTTGCTAAGGCTCATTAGTAGGTAGGTGTTACCCACACAGTACAACATTATATTTAGCATCAAGTGTGGATAGCCCAATTCAAAGAAATTCATGTAATTTTAGATCAGTGAGCTCTCTTCTTTGTATTCTCTATTTCTTTATTGGCCTATATAATAAAGTATTAACACAGTAATGGTTAAAAAAAAAGGCAACACAAAAATTGACATTTGCTACACTAATGTTTCATGAACTTTTGATTAAAAGTTCATAAAAATTTGGAAGGAAGTAATTCCAACATCTCTGCTCACCCCTTAATGCAAATTAAGGTGCAAATTTTACCTAATGGATATTTTTTCATTTCTCCATGTAGGTTATTGGCTACCATGAGACATAGCAGCAGCACGATAGCCCAGTCCTTTATGACCAGGCCCATCTTACTGAGGGTATGGCCATATTAGATGTTATTTCCATTAATGAGAATTTTAACCAAATTTTCCTAAAATACAATTTACTTATAAAGGATTTGATATTTCTATCAAATAACTAAATCACTTCCATAGTTTTGGGAGTTACCTCAGTGACCAACATTTTACAAGTTGGGAAACATCAGGATACACAGAGTGTTAACCATAGTGACACAGAAAATAATTCAAACTACCTGAGTTTTCATTCTTACTGAAGCAATCAATGAATTTAGGGGATTTTTCTCCCCTGAGTTTAATAAAATATTGAACCAAACAATTATAGCAAAAAATTGAACAAATTTATCTAATATATGATTATATATCCTGAAATACTTTCTTTTTTTTTTTTTAATTTCAGTGAGAGAGAGAGAACACCGTGAGCACAGGGGAGCGGGGCAGAAGAAGAGGGAGAAAGAAACCCAAGCAGACTTTGTGCTAAGCACAAAGCCCAAGGGTGGGGTTCAATATTAGGATCCTGAGATTATGACCTGAGCCAACATCAAGAGTTAGACACTTAACCAACTGTATCACCCAGGCATCCCCTCCAACATTCTTTAATCTGAAAATTTCTTCTTTTTAATTTCCAGAATCTATGACTGCTCCCACATTTTAGGACATATTCTTCAAGAATGACATATAGCAAAGATGTATAAGACTATGGCAATAAAGCACTGTATGATAAATCAAGTTTTAGTTACATCAGAAAATATCATAAATTAATATTGTTGCCATTACTTGGCTCAAATAT
The DNA here is from genome assembly GCA_004023965.1 of Spilogale gracilis. Classification (NCBI taxonomy): domain Eukaryota; kingdom Metazoa; phylum Chordata; class Mammalia; order Carnivora; family Mephitidae; genus Spilogale; species Spilogale gracilis. The sequence goes on from PITA01004056.1 coordinate 16,909, forward strand.
TGCACTGAAGGGAAATATTCAAATCTCTCACTTTAGCATGCATTCAATTATAAATGCATAATGTCATCATATAATTATGGCTGTTCTGAATTATGATTCACAGCTGGTATTTTTGGTATGATAAATCTTCCTGAAGATAATCCTACTTAGGGATTAGTGGCTAATTCGGATGGCCATGTACCACCTAAGGAACTTTAAATTATTGTTTTCCTGGGGCTTATAAATTCTTGATATTCCTTTATTGAAGAAACATGTAAGTGCCTACAAGGTAAAATATATGAAAGTAAGCCGAGTTGCGGTCAAAAGAATACGTTTATAGGGGAAAAAAAGGGTTGAAATCTACTGAATCTGTTTCCAAAATGAGCAATAACTAACTGTGCTTAAATTAGAAAGTCTAAGCATACACTTAACTTAAAATATGTCTTTGGGGGAGCTCATTCTATCTTCTTCACCCTAAACATCCAACTGTACCAAAGGGCAGCAAGGACCTCTTACTTGCCAGATACAGTGGCTTTTTTCCCCCAGTTTTTATTCTTTTAACCTCTTAGGGGTATGTGACAAAGTTAAACTCCTGTTGAAACTCTGTCTTCCTTTGGTTTCCAAGATACCATCTTTCTGAATCTCTTCACTCTGTCTATACTTCTGATTGCTCTTTTCAGGAGTCAAATGTTGCTAGATCCCAGGGCTCTAACCTCGAGAAGCTGCTCTCATCGTTCCATCTGCACTTCCTGAAGGGATTCTGTCCCAACCTCAACCACCATCTATATGCGCATGAGTTCCGAGCTGTTTTTGGCCCAGGACTTTCCATGGAATTTCTACTGGGCATTGATATCTGGACAGCCTGCACAGGATTGGAGAGATCTGAGGCAATCTCATGAAGTTAATGTTAAGAGCACAGATTCTGAAGCCAGAAGGCCCAAGCCTGAATCCCAGGTCTAGTAGTTGTAGGAATGTGAGCAAGTCTATTTAAAACCCCCACTGTGCTTCAGTTTCCTTATCAATAAAATAGAGATAGTAATAATACTGATCCACCTTAGAAGGTTGCTATAGGATGAAACGAGCTCAGAATGGAGGCTGGCACAGAGTAAGTGCTGAATAAAGTCTTTGTTAAATAAATAAAACAATTTAAGATTCTTAGAACAGCTTTTATGATCCCTTACGTACAATTACATTGGTAAAGCCACATGTCTTGATGACTAATACGGCCACCGTGCACGACATTTAAAGATTTTATCTCCTGGAGGGCTCCTGGGTGGCTCAGTCAGTTAAGTGTCTGCCTTCAGCTCAGGTCATGATGCCAGGGTCCTGGAATCAAGTACCACATCGGCTCCCTGCTCGGCACGGAATCTGCTTCTCCCTCTGCCTCTGCCCTTACCCCATGCTCATGTTCTCTCCTTCTCAATCTCTCCCATAAATAAATTTTTTAAAATCTTAAAAAAAGAAAGACTTTATCTCTTGGAAAAGATTAACTCACTGGTGATATCTGAGTTTCAAGTACTTGGGGGAACAATAAGCTCAAGCAGAAAGTTAGATGGTGACAGGGGTCATTGGGTCCACAGTAAGCAAAAAGAAACATGGACGCATAGGGCGGGCCAAGTAAGAGCTTGGTTTATTTAAGATTCTGCCTAGGATCTTAGTGATGACCACCAACAACCTGTAAAGCATGGCCTCCCAGCTACAAGAGGTAGTTGATATCTAAGTTGGGATGTCAGGATTTTTAAAGAAGTTCATAAATCTCCACTTTTCTCTGTTGCCTCAAATTCATAACTTTGCCTCTTCCCATTTGCTGGTATTCCAAAGCTAGGAAAAACAATAAAGAGGTGAAAGCTGGCTATGCACTTTAAAAGGGCAGAGATGGGGTCCTGTTCACTATATTCTAGCACCTAGCAGAGTGCCTGCCACATAACTGGAATTCAATAAATAGTTCTTGAGTAAAAAGATAAATATCAGAAGTGAAACAGGAAAAAAGTCAAATTCCTATTTCTAGAGCTAATTCTCTTGATTCTACTGGCCTCAGAAACAAGCATACACCACCCCTGCCCTCCACCTCATGCCATCCACATACACTCCTGCAATACTTAACAGTGGCAGCTGATTTCCCAACCTGTGGTAGGTTGCAAGGGCATTTTATATCCTCCTTTAATTTTATAAAAAGAAAAACCAATATTTACATAAGCTCCTTTCTTAAAGGTCTCTTTTGAATTAAACATACCCAATATGCTGATTTTTAAAAAGTAGCAAGAGAGTGACAGAAAGTATTAATATAGTACAGTAATGTGGAATTAAAGTGAATTCGGCCAAGAAGCCTAGAATTTCATGGCAACTTAATGTCCCACCTTCTTACCCCTCCTCCTCCCAACATTAACGTCTAAACAGTTTATTTATACTGTACCCAAAAATGCCCGTAGGAAAATACATAAACATTAAAGGAAATGCAAATGTGACATCTGCCACTTCAATCTTGCCGAATTTTATGTTCTCCATCTTAGCTGAATTTGAGATTTTTCTTTAGGTATGAACTCATTCCCTCTAAATAAACACTATGATTTAAAAATCAGATTAAAAAAAAAAAGAGAACAAACGAAACAGTAAAAACCTGTGTTTCAATATTTAAAAATGCCAGTATTACTGTGTGACCCTTGATAAAATAGTTTTTTGGCCTAAAACAGGAATAATTATGCCTGTGGCCTTCCTCATGTGATCTCTATAGAGGTATGACAAAGTTTCAGTTACTATATTGCAGTAAGAAAGTAACATAGATGACAATACTTTTAATTACTAAATATGAGACAAAAACAGTTGTGGACAAGAATATTGAGTAGAAATCATCACTCTACCTTCAATTATAAGAGAATGATGAATAATTTGTCAGCTCTTTTGTTAGTGAAGGGATTTGATAGAGATGTGTAAGAAAGTTCATATTTCAAGGGGTACTAATACTTTAACAAAAATAATAAAACAAGGAGACACTCACCAAGCTGATTCTTGTCATTTCAGTATCAATCAAAAGATATTATGTCAAGAAACTGGGTTCTCTGAAGCAGTTTCAGTGAAATGAACCTACTGTTCTTCAGATGCCTTCTGAACTACCTGGAAGTTTCTTCAACATAGTCATTAAAAGCAACATTACCATCTCATCTTCACATAGCATGGAATGAAGAGGATGGAAAAAATTTGAGCCAGTACTGCTTTTGACTTCCAGAAACTTAGAATCTACTATTGTACACACCCTGCAAACTTGGATATCTTTGTGGAAAAATGAGATCAACCATTCATCTACCTATGAATGTCTTCTTATTCATGAATTTTCTTGACTATTCAAAATTGGCTAATGAGTGACAGAACAACAATAAATCCAGACAAGACTGATGCAAAACCGAAATGATTAACATAAAAAAGCTAATAATTGATTAAATCTGTAATTTTTTTAAAGATTTTATTTATTTGACAGAGAGAAACACAGCCAGAGAAGGAACACAAGCAGCGGAAGTGAGAGAGGGAGAAGCAGGCTTCCCGCCAAGCTGGGAACCAAATGTGGGGTGATCCAGGGACTCCAGGATCATGACCTGAGCTGAAGGCAGAGGCTTAACCACTCAGCCACCCAGGTGCCCTTGTAATTTTTTTATACCATCAACAAGTGTGTTTATGTTAAGCCAAACAAAAATGATGATCATTCTGAAGGTTATATATGTGGACCGTACGTAACTGACTTAGGATGCTATCTGATTATATATTTTTAGTTTATTTATATTCTACCTTGATTTCAACCAGCCCACAGAGATGTGAATAATATAATGAGAAAAATAATTTAAAAGCGAGAAAGATAGAATATAAACATAGAGAAGTATTAAGAACATAATAGAGAGATTATTATATAAATTTCAGTAATGAAACCCTGCTGGAAGAAATTGCTGAAAACCACTCACAAGCTGTACTCTTAGCTTTCAGACACAAACATCACAACAGCTATGAGCTAAAGCAAAACCTGCCTCTCTACAGAAGAACAACTTTTGGGTTTGCTAGTTAGCCTATTCAGCCAAAGCAACGAGTCATCCTTGATTTTTCCTTTTCCCTCCGAGTTCACATTTTCCATTAGTAAATTTTGTAGGTTTTGCTGCCAAAATATTTCCTCAAAATATGCCCATTCTTCTCCATTCCCAGTGTTGTCACCCTAGTATAATACACCACCTTCTCTCGTCTAGATTACTCAAAGGTCCTCCTATATGGTCTCCCCACAATTTATTCTCCACATAGAAGACAACAGAATCATTCAAAAACACAAATCACATCTTGCCTCTCCTCTGTATACAATGATCCATGGCTTACTATTGTACTTTTAATTAATTGCAAGCCCTTCCCCATTAGTTTTGGTCATCTGGACGTGGACCACCTTTTTGAACTCTTCTCCTATGACTCTTCCCCTGATCCACTATTCTTCAGCATATTCATTCTCTTCTTTAATAGATGCCAAGCTCATTCCTGCTTCAAGGCCTTTGCTCTTCCCTAGAACACTCAGTCTTTACCTTTTAGAATGATTCACACCTTTTTGTCAGGGCTCACCTCAAATATCACCTCCTTATGGAGAACTTTACTAAAAACTCAAAGTAAATGTGCACAGACACACACACACTCACACAGGTTTTATTTTCTTCACAACCTTTCTAAGTAAAATTACCTTGTTAATTTCCTTGGCCATTTGTTTATTGTCTGTCTCCCTGCTGTCAATTAAAATGTATGTTTCATGTGAGGAAAGAATCTGTCAACACCATAACATGAAGTCAGAGCTCAACACCATGAAAATTCCAGACACTGCGATCACAAGAAATTTCTCCACAATAAATGACATTTTTTTCTCCTAAAATATAAGTGAACGTGACAGGACTGTCTATAATTCAGTAACAGCAACTGTATAGGAAGGGTGAATGCCAGTGCACGTACCTCCAGCCCTCAGCTCCCTGTGGTCTGACATAATCAATGTGTTGATCTTAAGAGTGTCTAGGAGGATTGCTGAACTCCATATTCTCCACAAAATTATTTCTCTCAACCAAGATTTTGAAAGGAGGAGCAATGAGTTTGAAAATCTGCTTGCTTCCCAAACACAAAAAGTGGCTACTCTAGGCAGCCATGTTATGGCAAATACAGTGCATTCATGAGTCTATCCTACTGGAAAAGTAGGAAAGTAGGAAATAACCTAACTTCACTTCATGCCTACCTGAACTGAGGGTTTGACAAATGTCCTTTATAGAAGGTAATTTTGATCACACTAAGATTTCATGCTTTGAGGCCTTGCCTCTGTAACAAACACAAAGCAACAAGAGATAAATACAAGAAGAGCAAATTAAAAAGAAATTCCTGAATTTAAAAAAAAATCAACATCTCAGCACAAGTCAACCATCCTAACCACCCTTCCACCTACACAGACATCTCTACCAAAAAATAAGTTGCACAGTTTACATGTAAGTGGTGCTCCTTTTGAGTTGTCCAATAGCCTCCAGGGACAGAAACACCACTCAGTCAAGGAGCCTGAGGCTCCGGGCTGCCAGCCTCCAGATCTAGAGGCGTGTAAAAGCATCTGGGAATTACAGACTACATGACCCAGAAGAAGGGCTGGAAGCAATGCAAATTACTAGCCAGACAACAAAAATCGTGGGGGTTGTATAGCAGGCAGAATAATGGTCCTCTAAAAGCATCCATGTCCTAATCCTTGGAACTGTGAACACGTTCTATGAGTTCGCAAAGGGGAATGAGGTTGCACGCAGAATTAACTTGCTAATCAGAAAACCTCAAAATAGAGAAAGTACCCTGATTATCCAATGTATAATTACTAGAATCCTTAAAAATAGAAGCAGGAGGCAGAAGTCAGAGTCAAAGGGATGTCATCTAATGAAGTCTGAAGAGGCCACTGCTGGCTTTGAAGATGTAAGGGGGCGACAAGCCAAGGACACAGTCAGCCTCTAGAGGCCAGAAAAGCAAAGAATCCAATTCTTCCATAGAGCCTCTAAAAGGAACCCAATCCTGCAGACACCTTGATTTTAGCTCAGGAAACATATGTCAGACTTCTGACTACAAAACTGTAAGATAATAAATCTGTGTTGTCTTAAGTGACTAAATTTGTGATAATTTGTGACAACCATAAAGAAACTAATACAGATTGTAATTAAAAGCTCTCACATAAGAATACAGGCAAAAACAACAAAATACAGTCTAAAATAATAATAATAAGAAGAAAAGCAAATAAAATAAAATTGGAGGTCTTCACCAGAAAAAAAAAAAAAATCTAAAATGACTTCAATGTAAGGATAGGTTTTAAATCAAAAAGAGAAAGAGAAAGTCCATAAAATGAAGCACAAAAAATATAAAAGAGACAGAAATTAAACAACACCAAGTACACATTTTTCTTAAAAAAAAACTACAAAACTAGGGATGCCTGGGTGGCTCAGAGATTTAAGTCTCTGCCTTCTGCTCAGGTCATGATCTCAGGGTCCTGGGATTGAGTCCCACATAGGGCTCTCTGCTCAGCAGGGAGCCTGCTTCCCCTTCTTTCTCTGCCTGCCTCTCTGCCTATTTGTGATCTCTCTCTCTCCTCTGTCAAATAAATAAATAAAATCTTTTAAAAAACTATAAAACTAGAAATTTGGAAATAAAAATTTGAAATAAAAAAATAGACTGAATATCCTGTAAATTTACCAATTTACCACAACCCAAGAGAGGATGAGTAAATTTCAGAGCCTCAGAATACACCCCACAGAGGTAATAAGGCAACAGGAATGTGACAGAGCATTTAAAGGATATGGAGGTGAGATGGAGAAGCTCCAACATGCATCCATTAGGGGTCACACAAAGAGAAAAAAGTGAGGAAGGTAAAGAAAGAAGAAAACATCAGAAGAGATAAGGGGTAAGAAATTTCTCCAGAACTGAAGAAGGTTATGTGGGAATTCATACACTGAGGACCAAAGAGTTACCCCCCCCCAAAAAAATAATCCAACCAGTAGAACCATCACAGGGAAATTGTAATACATCAGGATAAAGGCAGACACTTAAATGCTTCCAGAAGGAAACAATCATCTATAGAAGATGACGAATAGACCGGGAACAGATTTCTCATTAGCAACAGATTACAGAAGGCTATTAAATATTATCTTCAGAGTGTTGAAGGAAATAGAACTCTACAAGCTCTAAAGTACTGATCAAAAATGAGTCAAATAAAGAATGGATATCAGTTAGAGGGGGATTTCGTATAAACTAATGAAATGTAAGCATCAGTTTCTCATGTGCTCCAGCCCCTACCCAGTAATGCTGGGAGCTGCTGGAAATTGCAGTGTTCCAGACAGAGAGGGCAAAACATATCAAGGAGGCATTTCTGGAAAACTGCCTACAGAGATTTCAGAAGGAAAGGACTGAATTTCTAAGGCTGGAGTGATTATTGGGTCTTCTTCTCCTATTCTAAAATAAAACACACAGTTCCATTCCTAATTTTGTATTTTATTAAAATAAGGTCCCCGAAGTATATTATTAGCTGCAGGCTCCCTAAAACCAGACTTGCCCTTGAGTGCTGCAAAAAGAAAAGTGAAACCAGAGAAAGTAACAGAAGTAAGCATAAACACAGAAAACGGTAAAATGTTTTCAGAGGCTTAACTGATAATAGGGTATTAAAAATAAGTAAATTTTGTATGTAAAAATGATGGACCAAACTATTCTAATTGATATTAACATGGGTAGTTTAGAGGTACTAGATGGCTTTTTAAAGAAGATAGTACAAATGTAGAGAATTACTGGCCTCAAAATCATAGACTTATAATTTATATAGCAAAAAAAATCTAGCGTATTTTTAGATGGGGTAGCTATTAATTGAACTTTTTATAACCTGGGGGTAATGAAGAATTGCTCCCTTTACAAATGATTTTCTTGGCTTTGCATTCATTCAAGCTAGGGCACGCCCTCAGGGTTGACTATAGGGTACTAGTTAGCAAGGCTCAGCACCTACTATTAGGAGAAATTCTTAAACCACTCACAGGGCAAGACATTTCTTTAGTGCTTGTTCTGCTTAAGATGATAGCAGCTGTTCAGTCTGAGGAAGCATCACCAAAGCCCACTCAGAGAATAGCCTGGAAGCCCTTCACATACTATATGAAGGAAGCCCTTCATAGAACAACCATAGGTAACAACTTTTCAATGTTTATGTCATTTCATAAAAAAGACACTGGATTGCAAAAAGGGAAACTTAGCTTTCCCTCACATTTTTTCACATTGACCACAACCTTTTTTTATGTAGGTTCTTGTTATTCTTATCTAGAAAAAGAAATGAAGGCACCTACCTCGGAGGAAATATTATAAACTAAATGAGAATCATAAACTAAAACAAGCCTAGCTCTTCAGAGAATATATTCCATTTGCCATTTAAGAGGTATACAGAAAATGTGTGTGAACCGACATACTAACAGATAACAATATGTTATCAGTGTTGAGATTATATTTAAGGCTGTCTCCTCAGTGGACTGCTGATCAGTTTAAGGACACAGAGGGATACAGATGGTTATGTTTATCTCTGCCTGAGGACAGTGAAGAAACCTACAGAATCCAATTTCAAAAAAGAGCGAGCAAGAGAGTAAGTGTTCCCTGCCTGGTGAGCCACTTTTCCTGGTGGCCATATTTAAAAAAAAAAAAAAAAAGATATTCAGCATCCTGTATTTACCACTATCTTGATATTTCATCATAATGAATTGGAACAACCTGTGAGTTCCCTGAGACCAGGGGCTATGTCTTAGTCATTAAAATTGTATCTTCAGTACGTACCATGATACATGGTACATAGAAAGTGCTGGTAATACTTGTAGAATTAATAAACAAAAGGAAATAAACCTCTATAAAGTTAGGAAATTTTTGGTAAGGAAGGCTAACTATTGACTACATTACAATTAAAAACAGATGATTCTTGAGCTAATTCGAAGGGGTAAATCCGTAAAACCCTAGGCACATCCAGAGCCACAAGTCAGAGCTACTTGGAGAGATGGCAGGGAGTTCAGTAGGAAAGACAGGCAGAACGACTCTGAAGCAAGGCACTCCACAGCCAGGGAACCAGACTTCCTCACTTGTTGTCCAAAGTCTTTATGTGAAGGCAGTGCTGAGCCACACCACACTCACCTTCTACAGTTTCCTTAGAGACAAGATAGACAACACACATTAATAACTAATTGCATGATGAGTTGGCATGCTTAGGAAATTCAATCATAAACACACCTATTTAGAATCCACTCAATAACTGATTGAAGGGCTAATCAAAAATTAAGTTATCAGTTTCATTGAAACCCTCCATTTTTAAGAACAATATAAACTTCTCAGTTTCTCTGAAGGAGTGTTGGTGATTCTGGCTGCACACCAACCTGAGCCCCAAACTTGCCAATGTGACTGATGTGAGCTAGGAATGAAGCAGAGATATTCTTCAAAGCTCCGACATGATTGTAATGTAGTGATCCCCAAACCAGCTACACACTGGAATTAATAGGAAATCCTTTTTAAAATTCCAAACCCAGGCCACACACGCAGAAAATTACATCACCCTCTGGATGTGGGGCCCAAGTATCAATAGTTCATGAAGCTTCCCAGGGGATTCCAATTTATAGGTAAGTGTGGGGACCACTTATGTAAAGGGTCTAAGTCTTGGTGAAACTTCTTAACCATTTAATCACTAAACTTTAATCGATCAGAGACCCACTATGCCCATAAATAGCGAAGCTAAAGACAAGGTCTCAGAGCTACTAAAGGAGCTAAGAAACATACCACATCTTTAGAGAATTATTTCTATGTGAAAGAGATGGAAAATGGCCTTTATATACACAACTATTTTTTAAATGTATTTGTTCTCCTTTTTAAAAAATATTTTATTTATTTGACAGAGAGAGAGATGGTGAGAGGGGGAACACAAGCAGGGAGGGAGGGAGAGGGAAAAGCAGGCTTCCCGCTGAGGAGGGAGCCCGATGCGAGGCTCGACCCCAAGGATCCTGGAATCATGACCTGAGCTGAAGGCAGACACTTAATGACAGAGCCACCCAGGTGCCCCATATACACAACTATTCTAAACATTCCTGAGATTGCTTAAGTTTAGATAACGTAGGCATGCTCCGCATTTCATTGAAATATACTCTGTATAAGAAACTATTCATTTGTGTCTGGAAAGCTGGGACATAGATCTGATGAATATTTTGCTAGTTCCCACATGGTATTTCTTTAGGGATTTGCCAGTGGGGTTCAAATGTTAATGCCCATCCAAGGAAAAAGAGAGGAGTCAGAGAGAAGATAGCCATGTCAGAAAGGATGACAAAAGCAACAGGAAAATGACTGCAGATGTACTTTACTTTGCAAGTAAGTTATCTGGTTATTTCACTTACGACAACAATGTATTAGTATTGACAATGATCTAGAAGTGGGAGCTAAGTAAATAGTTGCTTGTGAAAAAACCATCAGTGATTCTTTTCCTTATTTAAGGAAATCATGAGCCACAAAATGAGTTGGGATAATGCTGGCCAGAACTTTCTCCCAAGCTTTTGAGAAGGGGTTTGCAGATCAACTTAGATACCCAAGCCCTAAACTCTGCAATCTAGGGTTGCTTTGACTTCTATTCAAACTGACAACTGCCCCACAGCATAGAACCCAAGTATGCATTTTCTTGGCCTCACTCAGATTTAAGATTTCCATTTTTTCTATACCATGCATGAAAAGAGAACACAGATTCTTTTTTTTAATGACTATGGTAATATCAAAAAATAGAGTAATTTGGGTAGAGCTATTTATTGAAGTCAGATTTCATTTAAAATATACTTCTTGGGGCATCTGGTTAACTCAGTTGGACAAAGATTCTTGCGTTGGGCTTGGGTTGTGATCTCATGGTTGGTGAGACTGAGCCCCACGTCAGGCTTTGTGCTCAGTAGAGTCTGCTTGGGATTCTCTCTCTTTCTCCCTCTGACCTCAGCCCCACCCCTGTCATCTCTGTCTCCTTCTCTCAAATAAATAAGTACACTTAAATTCACATATATATATATATTTCTCTACATCATTTATTTGATCAATTGTAAGCACTCTTAGCTAAATATGCTGCCGCAACCAGTGCAGGATACAACAAACTGATTCAAGACCTGTTCTTCCACAGTGACTCTCTGAGCTGTGCTCTCTGACACCAGCCGGGAATACACCACTGACGGGATTCAGGACGTACCCAGTTACAAGATACGTCAGTTTGAAATCCAAGAAAAATCATCTAGTAAGTGGACTCAAGAGTTGTTGCACTGGCCTTTTCCCAATCACTAGCAGAGACTAACTTAAATACATACCATTACACCTGATACCCAGCTACCTCCAGGGCCTCTTTTAAAACTGCAATGCTAAAGAAACTGCTCTGTTTAAAATTTAGGGCATTGATTTTTATGATACTTCTGAAAAGTGTTATGGGCTATTATGACTTCAGCCCATAATTAAATGGCTTTTTGTCTCCTTTAAAATTCTGATAACTGGGGCGCCTGGAGGGGTCAGACCTTAGGCATCTGCCTTCGGCTCGGGTCATGATCCCAGAGTGCCAGGATTGAGCCCGGCATCAGATGGGATGCCTGCCTCTCCTTCTCTTACTCCCCCTGCTTGTGTTCCCTCTCTAGCTGTGTTTCTCTCTGTCAAATAAATATATACAATCTTAAAAAAAAATAAAATAAAAATAAAATTCTGATAACTGATTACTCTTAGTAAGAAGCCAGTTATTACCTTGGAATATCATTTCCCTTTGAGTCACCTAAATTCTACATTACATGCTGAATTTTCTTTCTTTGTAAAATAGTGTATAACAACAGGATATTAAATTGGGTCTCTTTATCTCAATTTACCTGAAGCTCCAATAGGTTGAAAACAAGTTTTCAAAGCTAAAGTACTTCCCCAAACATTCCAAAACACAGGCAAAATACTAGGTCATTTTTGTACGAATTGCAAAGGAAGGAGTAAAAGAAGTTTTATAGTTCAGCACTCACTTCAAGGGTATGAAGTTTTCATCCCTTTGAAAAAACGAGATCCCCAAGGGGTGTTTTTTAAAGGGCTGGGAATCAAAAGAGCCATTGGAACATGGCATGTGGGAGCATAGTGGATCAGTGCTCTGACCCCCACCTAGAAATCTAAGGAACCTAACTCATCTCTCCCTGGGCAAAGGTTTTGAGTTTTGAATTCCCCCTGGACCAGGTGTGCAGAAGACTATTAAAAGGGCCAGAGTACATGCTCAAATTTCAGATTTATTTCATCCTAATTATGGTATTCAAATAAATGATTATGTTCCAGAAGTTTCATTTCTAGGAAATCTAGGAATGGAGTCTATAATAAGCATTCAATAAGTACTTGGATAATTCTGGATCCCTTCATAAAACCTTCTATAATTTCCCCCCAAAGCTTTCACTATACAGAATTTGATGTTGCTGGGACACTAGAGCAAAGAACCTGACATTTTTTGAAGCCAAATTCACCATATTTCAAATTGTTACTCTGTCATTTCTGTCTTCAAAACTTTAGGACAAAGTCAATTAACCTGTATGAGCTCAGCTCTCCCATCTGTGACCTAATTAAAGGGTTGTTGTGACCAACAAACAAACAAACAAACAAACCACAATGTAAAATATCTGCATAATAGCAAAAGGTACTGAAAATTTAGGCCACTCTCTGTAACCTCCTTCCTATTGATACAGTCTTTCTTTAGGTATGTTAACGTTATACAGTCTGATTTAAAGTGAAAACCTCTTTTTCTTCTTTTTGTCTGGCAGATTGCCAGCCTCCTTAAAGTGATGTTGCCAGATCTGTGAATTATCTACTGTGTGTGGATTTTAGTAAAGTCTCAGCTTTATAGATGACTCAATGTTGGGCCTAATTACTGCCTAACTATGGATGCAAGCCTAAAAAATACATCCTTTTGGGTTCAACCACATTTGTGCTTAATGTGTAACATACTCTTTCAAAAGTATTTTTGTATCCCTAAAACATGCCTCTGTGGTATCCATGGGATATCTCTAAAAGACATTGGAACTGGGTTAACTGAAACACACAGGATACACTCAAGTTGTTTTACTGATCAGGCCTCTTGTCTGGAAAACCTCCATGAAAACGAATGAGCTGATTACAGAAAAAGAAATTAACAAATGAGAAAGCTGACTTGAGTTACTGGAAACTAAGGATGAAAGAAATATATTCAGCATCCCACAAAGGGAGAGTGTGAGATAGTTTCTATGTTTGTTTGTTTGTTTTAAACGATCTAAGTATTTTTATACAACTCCTCCACTTGAGAAACAAAGACAGAGAGAGGCTAGCACATGACTGTTTATTTCTATTTTGTCAGCATTTTTACTAAAACCATGCTTTTTCTCTTATATCGCTAAGTTATTTTGTTTCTGGGACCAGAGTATATTTCCCCTGGGGAACCTAAGAAAGGCTCCAGGGAACTTTACTGAGTAAACACATCTAGTGAGTGGAACACAGGACAAAGAAACCGGGGCTCAATCTTGGTTTTGTACCTTCTGAAGAGTCACATCTATCCTTATTATCATCAGGAAACATTTACCTAAAGTGTTCTGAAACCCTTAAATAAAAATTTCTTTATAAATACATGTCTGCTTATATCCATATAAAAAGTCTCACCAATTCACTAAAGCTCATGCTTTTGGGGGGGGGGGCATTTGAAAAGTATCTTTTGAGATAAAGGTTGGTTATAACATGAAAAGTGGATTCGCTTTAATTGACTCATCCACACAAGGCACTACAAAATTAAAAAAATCTTCAAAGCAGCCAATTTTGAAATACCTTTATTTTGAAACCTTAGATTGTACCATTTTAAGAAGAATCATGATTAATTATAAGTGATCTCTTTTTTAGAATAAATGATAAAGAATATTGGCAAAGTATTACCAACCTTCAGAGAAAGGAGAAAGATTTTAGTCTGATACCCTCTTCTGAATAGACACTTCTACAACTTTAAGGCTTCAGTTCAGATTTGGTCATTCCCTGTTCTTTGCCTTTCCTCCTAATGGGTTTGTTTTCCCCCACCAAAATTCAGCACCACACAAGCTTAGGTCTGTCGCAGAGAGCAGACACTAACATATAGTCAAGAATTTATCTTAAGAAATACATCAATTTGGGAGACTCTATTCAGTGTAAAATGTAGCAAATGATCTTCTGATAAATAAGTGTATCTCTGTTGAATCAATTCCACAAGACTTAGCAAGAAGGAACTATATCAGATTACAGAATACTAAAACCCTTAATTGTTAAACAAATTAATCATGTTGTATTTAGTATTTTAATTCAAATTAATCAAGGTCTTTACAGAAGTCAGGTAAGGTAATCCAGGAAAAAAACAAATCATTTTCAAAAAGAAATTAGATTTATATGAATCATTAGTAAGAGAAGAATCAGTGAAGTGGTAATTTGCAATAAAAGGAAAAGGAAAAAATGGGTCACTAGGGAAGGAGCAAATCAGTGCATTAAAATCTTGAAAATTACTATCTTTTTTATGAAAACACATTTTTAAGACTGTAAATAAAAAGAATTCTATTTGATATATTTTAATCTATAGGCATTTAAAAATTTGCCTATACATAGATATCTCAGTTGTTTTTTTTTAAAAAAATCTATAACTTAGAGACAGAAGACTTAATCATTTGGTTGTTTTGACTTTGTATATGTCTTTTTCTCTCTTTCTGTTATTTTTTTAACAATGATAAAAGATTCCCTGTCTTGAAGACATTCCAAAATACTTCATTTTGAAGAAACTATCAAAGGGGCATCAACTGGCACATACGCTTGGCATCAGGGCACACCAAATGGCCCAATTAAACCATTTGTAGTCTTTGCAATATGCGATTTAAATGTGCCCAAGAAATGTCAAATGGTTTTTCATGCAGAATTATCTTTACCAATGAGCTTTGCCTCAGGAACTGAGCACATAAATCCCTACAGAGATTCTCTCAGACACACACTGGAAGATATTAGTTACTACAGAAGAGAAGAGACTTCTCAAGATGAACACAATGATGGTAAATCTTTCTCCTGGCGAGGTGCTGTGGCCAGAGGAAAATGAGACTCCCAGTGCCTCCTTCTGTTAGAAAGAGTGCTTTGGCCTCACATCAGGCTCTAAAACAACAGCAGGAGGAAAATGTCTCCTTTCTATCATGTTTCCTTTCTCCAACAAACAATAATTCTTCAACAGTTCAGAAAAAGTCTTCTTAATGTGATACATTTGAAGGAGAAAATAGTAAAAGAAAGAAGAGAATTATTAATAAAATGATAGACTCAGCGGATAGCTTCTTCACTTGAAAAATGAAAAACAGCAATAAATTAACAGGAAACTAAATAGTTTGGCTCACAGGGCCACCAAGAGTAGTACTGACCCCACCCTTACTCCCTCCTCCAAGTCAGAGTTGATCTGTGCACATGGAAGTGCTTCAAGGCCTAAAAACTTCCACCTTCCACCTCAGAAGGCAAGAGCTCTAATAGCATCTCTGCCCTTACTTTCTCTTGGGAAGCTAAGATACCAACTGGATTCCTTACCTTAACTTGTTCAGAAGCCCTTGCCTGTACCACTGCTCCCCACAGCACTCTCTGCCTTTCTGCTGGGTGCTGGCTCCAAGTCTCTTCTCACCCCTGCCTGCCTCAGGGAACCATTCAATTGCTTTCTTGAGCTGGACACTTGGAATGCAGCTCTCGGCCCCCCTACACTAGCTTCACTGTTGTACATGGTAGAAGGTATAACAGTGTTTTAAAGAAAAATAGTCCGTTAGGCTTTGAAGAATACAGTGAGTAGAGGAAGGAGGGAATTCGGGGGACAGAGAGTAGAAACTTATAAGTCTATACACATCAGCCTAACTAGCAGATATGTGCATTTATTTAAACATGCCTTCTTATAATCTTTTGATATGATGGGTGAATTCTAGCAGCTAGTACATGCTAATACCAAGAATTTATCAGACTGATGGATGTGTGGCCATAACACACTGAGCTAGTGCTTTTGAATTGGTATGTCTCATAAAAACTTGCGGCACTTAACTATTTTTTTGATATTTGGTATGATTTATATTTCACCAATTAAAGCCTAAATTATCAACAAATTATGTCATTTAAAACACATCGCTAATCTTTCTTTTTTAAAGATTTTTTTTTTTAATTCATTTGACAGAGAGAAACACAGCCAGAGAGGGAACACAAGCAGGAGGAGTGAGAGAGGGAGAAGCAGGCCTCCCGCAAAGCAGGGAGCCCGATGTGGGCCTCGATCCTGGGTCTCCGGGATCATGACCTGAGCCCAAGGCAGTCGCCCAACCAACTGAGCCACACAGGCGCCCACGCATAGCTAATCTTAAATATAAAGATACACTCCAGGATAAGCTATTTTTTTTTTTTTAAAATAACATGTCTCTAGGGCACCTGCCATGGTGCAATCAGCTAAATGTCTGACTCTTGGTTTCAGCTCAGGTCATGATCTCAGGGTCATGAATCAAGCCCCAGGGGCTCTGTGTTAAGTGCAGAGTTTACTTGGGATTCTCTCTCCCTCCTCTGTGCTTCGCTCTCTCTCTCTCTTTCTCTCAAATAAATAAATAAATAAATCCTTTAAAAAAATAACAAATCTCTGAGAAAATTCATACCTACTTAGTATAGCATTAATTTTGTTAATGAGAGTCTTCTAGTAAAAATAAAGAGAGTAATACTAATGTAGGCTTTATCATCTATAGCATATTCAGTTACATCAAACCCTACACTAATGGCATTCTGTCAGCCATATAAGTCTGGGAAATAGCAACAATGATTTTTCCCTGGGATATCTTCTTCCTGCCTCTTTGGCCTAGAGCTAAAATAAAGCCTGACATGTGAAGGTAGAAGAGAAGGAAGCTCTTATATTTGCATGCCATGTTTACTGGAAAGATAGTCATATGGTTGCATGGCTCTAAATATGTTGCTAAATCAACACCGTCCCAAACAGCTTTAAATTTTAGATATTTAAAAGGTTTGACAGAAACCAGAACCCCAAATCTACATGATAAGAGTTTATCACATTCAACTGTATTTCACTTCTAGGTGTAATTACCTTGAATTATCTTTCATTTTTGATCAGAGATATAATTTTTTCCAAATTGTAAATAACATTCTTTTTTTGAGTTCATAAAGAACATGACATTTTGGCTTCCAGTGATAGCAACTAATTTAAGAATGCTTTTTCATGCATCACACCTCCCCTTCACTGCATTCCTCAGAGTCTACTTCCTATATTTGAGTCATCAGCATAGTATGTTCACCTCCAGCAGGCTGATGTCTTCCATGCCATAGGCATTACCCAACTGCCTCCTCCATCTCTCCAGAAGACTGGAGAGACTTATACTGCTTGGAGCTAATCATCCAGAGAAAATAAAAGGTGGTAACAATTTGGTTTGAAATGATATGTTTCAATTGTAATTCTTATTCATTACAGCTTCACACCAAATCAAGCCTCACCATAGAGAAATGCAAGGCTCTGTTAAATAATAGGACAGATTATAGTGATCCCTTGGTTAATATCCCACGGACATCTATTTTAAAGAGGACCTAACAGTATTTACCATTCACAGGAGTCTGCATACATACGAAATGGAACTGAATAAATAACAACCTAGAAGACAAGATTTTCAGTGAAATAACACCTGTTAGTGGCACAAAGTACCCTTAAATCTAATCAATGTATCCTCTGGAATCATGAATATTAATTAGGTTTAACTCTTCGATCAAAGCTCTCATCAACTGGATGTTCATTAAGTATCATTTGGTGCTTTCAAGTCAGATGAAATGCCACATTTGATAATTCAGCAATAGAAAGAAAATAATCAAATAGTCACTGTAAAACATTTTTATCTATAAAAATTTTCTCAATTATGTATATATATACACCTTAATTATGTATAATTTTATATATGCACCTAGGTATACTGTTATGTGTATATGTATATGTACTCTCAATGAAAGATTATTCAAATTTTGTTACATAGGCTCTTTGGTGGCCTTCTGACCCCTACAACATACAAGCCCAACTTAACCAACATTTTCATTTCTGCAAAAGACAGGATTTGGTCAAATAAAAACTACAATGCCTTGAATTTCCATAAGCTCATAAACCTGTCTCCTCCTTTCTTCTAAAAAGCCATGTAAAAGTAGATGCAGGCATCCATAAGAGAAAATAAAGCTAAATCCTTTCTAACTTAGGCTGTCACTGCAGTCAAAGATTATTTCCAGTTATTAGTGCAAATAAAAAACAATTAATAAAAACATATCTTAAAGATTTACACCATGACTATAACAAATTATAATGTGTATTTTAGACTTATTTCTGAAATGCTCTGGCAAGCCTATTTGAAATAATTCAAACTTCATACATAAAAGAACAAACAGTTCTTGTAAAGAACAAGCTTAAACTAACAAAAGTTCATGGTGCTTACAGGACACAGTATGTTTCCATTAAATGAACTCAGAACTGAATCATATATAATCTTACGATTAAAGAGAACATGGTTCTTTACGTTACATATTTTAAAAAATTAAGTTCTTAGTATCCATGAAAATGAGACAACTAAGGGCAAAGAAAAGATCTACAGAGTTCAGTTGGCCATACTACTTCTAACCCATCTGTCTTAAGTTTGATGCTTTAAGAAACTCCAAGAGATACCAGCGTATATAAACCCAAAAACAGTCATCCAAAAATTACTGCCATCTTCCTTGCCCTTCAGAGAAATTAACAAAAGTCTTAGAGAACCATGCACCTTCAACAAATGACCCAGCATATACCAACAAGTCTTAGTAGCAAATTTCTGCTTTAAATAACTAAACCTTTGACAATCACACTGAATAACTGAAATAATTTGATTTTTCTTTAAAAAAATTCATTATATTTTCTCACCTTGTTGCTTTCTCACCATGCATGTTCCTTCCTTATGCCCTTTTCTCACATCTTATCAGAGGTAGTTAAATAGGCAGTACCTTAGCTATAGAAAATAGGACCATAAACCAAAATGAAATTCAAGTTGTTTGAAGTATTTGAACTTAACCTACTCACATACGAGATTATGAAGAAATAAAGCCTTCCCTAATTGTTCCAAGGCAATTAAGCATCTTCCTCTCTATAGTCCACCATTACAGTCCATAGTTTCTAGCTTTAGTTGCCTGAAATATTTACTTACAAACCTATCTTCCCGGCTAGATTAGATGCCTCATGAGAGGAAGAATCTATCTTATCATCACCTCTGTTCTCCCAGGCTAACTGGCTAGAACCTATAATGCACTCACTAAATGTTCAAGGAGTTGATTTTATATATTTTGACACAGATATCTGTCACATCTTCCACTGAACAAGTGGGACAGGTATTGAGCTAATGCTCAGAATTTCAGCAAGAGACTATAGAGTGAATTCTCCCCAAGGGTAACCTTAATACCCTTACCTTTCCATGTTGGTGACTTCAAGTGTCTAAAATTATAGCCATCTGTTGCCATAAGAAGGTAGAACATTTTCATTCTGGGTATGTACATATAAATATACTTCTGACTCGACAGCATATGGTAAGTTTAAGATTAAATACCTAATCGTAAAAAAAAAAAAAAAAAGGTCTGTCCTTGCCAGAATCCAAGTCCTGTGAAAGTAGCCAATGCTGTCTCATTAGTTAGTAAGCTAATAGAAACTTTGCCAGATTTTCTTTCAGTGTCTAGAAAACAGAGTCTGCAATGTGCCAAGTCTTCACTGATTTATTTTTGTAAATAGTGGTGTAATAAACCCAAGGAAGCCAAAAAAGCAAATTTTTAAAAAATAAATATTCATTTGCGATCAAGATGGATATGACCTTTTTACCTAAGCCTATTACTGACAATTCAGAAAGACTGTATGAACTAGACATTCATTTATCCCAACTACATTTGCCAGTAGTACTACAATTCAAGTTTTAAAATGCCCTCAATTTTGCATTCCTGTGGCTTTTATATGAGGAATCACATTATTTTACCCATGTACCTTATTATTTTCTGACCTTTTGGAAAAATCTGATAATATAAATCTGCAAAATGAAATAATGCTCAAGAATTCCACTTTTCTCCCTCAGCATGCCTGCATGTAACCTTCAGCTTTGCACTGATTATATTACATGGAGATTCTATGAAGAGGCACCACAGTGGGGTGCGGGGGCTGGGTACATTTTGGATCTAAGCGGTCTGAGTTCTGGCTTGAGCACTTACTAGTTGTAAGACTTTGAGGCAAGTTATTTAAATATTCTAAAGCCTCAGTCTTAAATCTACAAAATGGAGATCTTTTAGTATCCACCTCACTGTTTTCTTCAAATGATTAAATGAATTAATTCATGTAAAATGTCAGCGCAATGCCTGTGACACATTAAGAACTCAATAAAAGTTCATTATTATTATGCATCAAAAGGGATCACTGATTTAAAATTCAGCTGCTTGGGAAAATGGATACTGTATATATTTTCAGAGCTTGCTTTATCTCTGTTATCATTCAGATACTGTCTTAAAAACTTAGGTATTTCACTGACTAGATGAATTTCACTCCCACCAACTATAAGAAACCATGGCCTTAGGTTTCTGGGTTTTAGACCAAGTTAGGATCCAGTGCCCTTTTTTAAAAATTCTGGAATTTTAGGGCACCTGGGTGGCTCAGTGGGTTAAGCATCCAATTCTTGGTTTTGGCTGGGGTGGTGATCTTGGAACCAAGGGACTGAGTTTTTCATCTGGCTCTGCGCTCAGGGGGGAGTCTGCTGGGGATTCTCTCTTCCTCTCCCTTTGCCCCTCCCCCCACTTGTGCTAGCACTCTCTCTCTGTCAATAAATAAATAAATCTTTGAAAATATTCTGAAATTTAGGGGTGCCTGGGTGGCTCAGTCATTAAGTATCTGCCTTCAGCTCAGGTCATGATCCCAGAGCCTGGGGATCGAGCTCCGCATCGGGCTCCCTGCTTGGCAGGAAATCTGTTTTTCCCTCTCCCACTCCCCCTGCTTGTGTTCCCTCTCTCACTGTGTCTCTCTCTGTCAAAATAAATAAATAAAGCCTTTAGGAAAAAAATCCTGAAATTTCTATAATCTCTTACACATAATAAAAGATAAAATAAACTTGGAATAAAGTGGCATTTGTTTTCATGCATCTGACTGTGTTCCTAAAATGCATGTCTATTAATGTTTATATAAACATTTTTAGTCTAGTTCTTTACACAGGGTACCAGTGGGGATGGTGGAGGAAGTTTATGCAGAAGATCGCCTATCAGTTAGTTTTCAAAAGCAAGTAAGATTGCAATGGTAAACATGGCAGCTGGCCTGGGCTAAGTCAGGTGTGAAGTCAGGGATAAAGCAGGCAGTCAATAAATACGTAGTGAGTAAGTCAATGAACAAAGAACAGACAAATGAAAGAGATTTTAAAATATAAGAATCATCAAATAAAAAACTAAAGAAGTCATAGGAACAAATGTTATTTTTGAAGTAAAGGAAGAGAAGAATCAAAGAAACTGCTTAGAAAGATAACATTCTAAATACACAGGGCCCATGTTCCAGATGCGATAGGAGGTACTTGACATGGGTTATTTCCTTTATTCTTTCAAACAATACTTAAAGGCAATGGGCCTAATTGCTGCCTTCTGCCCCTTCAGATTCACTCCTCATTCTTTCCCACTGTGTGGCAAATAATCTAACCTTGGCTAAAAGGAGGTCTGGCCTTTACTCTTGGTCCCTGAAACATAATCTCTATTCCCGAGATGCCATAAGTCTGTCTAACACTTGGGTCATGAGGATAGTGTATCCATATGATGTAGGGTAGAGGCTGGCCAAGTCAGAAAAAGCAACAATGTGATTTAGAGTGGGGGCTTTGGGTCATATAGTCTCCGTCAACCTCCAGACTGAGATCAACGACACAGACAATCAATCAATCAATCCTCCCTATGTAATAGAGCCCCACTGCGAACCCTGAATGCCAAAGTTTAGGTGAGCTTCCCTGGTTGGTGATAATACATGCATATGATCACTCACTGGTGCCAGGAAAATAACGTGTCCTGACCCCACAAGTACAGGATAATAGAAGCGTTTTATTTGGTACCTTCCAGGACTCTGCTCTATGTGCTTCCTTCATTGGCTGATTTTAATCTGTACCTTTCTCTATAATAAACCACAATTGTTAGGGTAACAGCTCTCATTAAGTCATATGAGTCCTTCAGGAAAATTATCAAACCTGCAGGCTGGTTTTGAGAAGCTCTTCCCAAAATGCAAGAGGTGTTAGAAGTGAGGGCAGTCTTAGGGACTGTTCCCTCTAACTTTGTAATTGACTTTAACTCTTACACAGAGAATGATGTCTGACCTGGGAAATTGACCTGTTTGGATTATATAAATGGGCTCAATCTTTGGCTTAAGGTTGAGTGCAGTCAATGGGAAGCCCACATGAAGGGTAGAAAGATGGTAAAGAAACTGGCATTTATTCACATGTTCCTCTCCCAGTAGGACTCAGACTGGTGCGGTCCCTCTGACAGAAGATCACCACTCCTCTTAAGGCAGACGCTCTACATGATTCTTACACACTTTTTTTTATTCTAGAATCTAGTTAACTCTCCCCTCCCCTTCTCCTTGGAAATGGAAGGTATGGAACTGCGGGAGGGTGACAGCAGTTCTGACAATGTGGCTTTGGGTTCCTGCACTACTTCCCCTGGCTATTGCCCTAGAACCCACCCACACTTTTGCAATCAGTCCTTCTGTAACTAAATTCTTCTGAATTTTTTCTAAACCGAGCAAGCCTTTTTCTCCCCCTTGCTAGGACCTCTACTGATACAGGAAAGCACTATTATTTTACACACAAGAAAACAGAGGCTCAAAAAGGTAAAAATAACTTTCTTAAAGTCACATAAATAGGGTAAAAGTGAGATTTAAACCAAGGTTTGTCTAATGGCAGAACATATGCTCTTTTCATTACAAGCAGAAGGAAATTTAACAAAGGAAATAAAGAAAGAAAAGCAAAAGAAACAGGCAGAAAACCAGGAAAATGAATGGTTACAGTCTGTAACACACAGAAATATTTCAACAAGAGACTGAGGAAGTGAGGAGTGGTGTGAAAGATATAAAATCCTTTACAGAATAACTGAGGGCTTAGTAACTCCTGAATTGAACCCATGTGACACCAGGACATTTGAAGTGGGGAGCAATAAATATATAAAATAAAATAAACAAAATATGTTAACATTATCCGGGACAGTTAATTATAGAGAAGAACAGAGTATGTGTATCTGTGCATACATACTTACCTATATTCATGTACATTCACTTATACAAAGAGACCGCAGACAATATAGAATAAGAGAAGGAAAATGTGTGAGAAGACAAATAACTAAATTTATTTCATGCATTACTATTAATTTTGCCATTGGGCCACCTGGTGGCTCAGTCAGTTGAGCCTCTGACTCTAGATCTCAGCTCAGGCCTTGATCTCAGGGTTGGAGTGCAAGCCCCACACTGGGCTCCATACTTGAAGTGGAGCCTACTTAAAACATTTTTTCATGATGGATGGGCAGCATTTTTCATTGGAGAAAAGGAACATTTCACAATAAACTTTGGCAGAGAAAAACATATTCTCTATAAAACAATTTCTCACATTTTCAAGCTGATATAAATTAACATGCAAAAATCACCAAGGAAAAGTGATTGATCTTCATATTTTCATGAAGTCAATGTGCAGCTTAAATTGTCATTTTATGCATATTTTGAAAAACAGTACTGCTTTCCAGTTCCATGGGATAAAATGGCAGAAAGCACAAAGTGTGAGATCTAAAATGTAACAAAGATTTTTAGGTCAAACAAAAAATGTTTCTGAGGAAGAATATCAACGAATAAATTATGATCTTTCCAAGTTATTGTTATTTTTATAATAGCATGTGTGTCAACTTCAGGCATTAGGAATAAAAGCCTGTTAGTGCTAACAAAAGCAATTAAAAGATTCCTTTAATATACAACTAAAATTTAATATAGAAAATAGTAATGTTGAAAGACACGCTGATTGTCTATTTTCTGAACTTTAAACTTCTGAGAACAAATCATGAGGTCATTCTAATTTTAGAAAAGACATCTCAGAAGTCTAACTCAAATCCCTTTGTTCTTTTGTTCACTGGATTAATGGGCTAATCAGAGGGTGAAGCCAGCTATCTCTCTGCCAATAGCAATAAAAAGGGAATTCTTTAAGAGAGTTGCTTTTTCCTTAGCCCTCAGTCTGGTACTCAGCTATGTGGGAAGGCTGGGTGTGTGGATATGCTCCGGCAAAGTAGAGTGGATGCTATACCAAGAGTCAAGAGGTCTGCTCAGTAAATGATTCCTTCTGCAATCTAAGCACACAACTTCACTATTGTTTTTCTTTAATCTCCTCATCCTTAAATTGAAGGGAGTGAACCAGATGTGGTAAGGCAAATAGATTCCTTCCCTTGCACCAACTCCTTTTTACTGGTAATGACTGCTGGGCATGCAAGGAGTCAGGAAGAGGAGGCTTGGAGCTCAGTTGGAAAAAACACTTTGATCAGTTAGAAATGTTGGCCATGGCAAGCTGCAGTGGAACTGCTGTTTATTTGCTAGCTGATTGTTAGATATCCTTTGAACTCACACATTTGGTATAACGAGGAATAATAATGAGCCAATCTATAACAATAGACCATAAAGAGCCCTGGAGTTGAGGTTTTTCATCTATAAGACTGGAAAGTTATAGTGGATATAATATGTGGGGTCTCTTATAACGAGAAGATTCTATGTTTCTAGGTAGGAAAGATTTTAAATGTGTCTTGATTGCTACTTGGAGATTAAAAATTATAATGAACACTTTGATTACACTGACCAATGTTAAGTAGCATTTGGATTCCCCGCATACAGATATGCAAAGCAATGGTTCTCCTGGCACTCTTGGCTCTACTTCTCACTGATCCCCACCAAATTATCATTTAGGGCACAGAGGCCCAAGGGATATGGGCCATCTGGAACTATTCTCCTTCCTGGGAAGACAGCTAAAGGTAGAAATACAGCTGCCCCAATTTCAAAGAATTGAAATCCAGGCTCTCTTCAGATCTGCCCAGAACGTGATACTGAACCAGTTTCCAGGGACAAAGACAGGGCAATGTCCTCCCCAAATTTCTTTTAGGTTTTGCAAATATATCATGAAACATCACAGTCCAGTCTCCAGTATGGCCATCCATCAGGTTTCATATTCACGGTATCTGCTACTCTTGCCCTTCTCAAAGGTGGTCCATATATAACAGAACAGAGGAGATAAATATTATCCAGAAACTTGCAATGTAGATTTATAGGTTGAAAGGAAAACAGTTTTAGCAAAAGTAGTTCACATTTCTGTCAGAAATTGAGGATCAGATGTAAAACCATAGTGAGAAGAACACCTACCAATGTGTAATGTCCAGAGAAGCTTTGAATACTGAAAAGAAAGCTGTAAATTCTATTGCGGAAAAAAAAAAGAGTGCC
Source organism: Spilogale gracilis (assembly GCA_004023965.1). Taxonomy (NCBI): domain Eukaryota; kingdom Metazoa; phylum Chordata; class Mammalia; order Carnivora; family Mephitidae; genus Spilogale; species Spilogale gracilis. The sequence continues at coordinate 42,410 of PITA01004056.1, forward strand.
ACAAAACTGTAAAAGGTTGCAGTCTCTACCTCAAAAGGAAATCTTTGCATCTGAAAATGTCGGCAATCCAACACGCTGCAAAACATTCCACCAGAGTATTAAGGAGCACAGCGCTGTCTGTCATGGCAAAGGGTGATCAGTAGTCAGCTGATGAAAAATGGTGTAGAGAAGTAATTACATGTGGAAGCTTGTTTTTTCTTAATTTTTTTCTTTTTGGTTAAATAAAAATGTTATTTGTGTAGAAAGGAACTAGTGACTGGAGAATATTTTTATTAAGAAAATAAGAAAAATTGGTAAAAAACAAAAACTTAACCAGGCTAGGTTGTTTTGGCAAACTAGACTTTCCACCTCTGCCAAATTGAGACTCAACAGAGAAATACTAATTGAGTGTAAAATGATTTTCCCTGGTAAGTTTGAACTACTGATTCACAGGAGCATCCCCAAAAGTCTCTACGGCACCACGAAGGTCATACTCAAAGTACCTTGGGCAGCAGATATATTATGTAATATTTTCACTGAACCCGAGACACAAAGATAGACAAGCACAGGTTTCTTAATCATTTATGTAAATATATATTCAAATTTCAGTTAAGTAATTAAAAAGGATTATGTATTGATATTTTTTCTTGACACTTACTAATTCAAGTCTCTGGACTTAAATTTCAGATCAGAAAAGAATGACTTTAAAATATTAGTACTTTTTAGTTTTCAACTATTGCTCTTTTTTGTTTTTAACTATATTACATGCATCACTACATATTTATAATATATAAAGAACTCCCATAACTCAATAAGAAAAAAACAACCCACTTCAAAAATGGGCAAAGGACTCAAACAGACATTTTACCAAAGAATATCTACAAATGACCATTAAGCACATAAAGAGATGCTTAGGCATTAAAGAAACGCAAATCAAAACTATAAGGTATCACTTTATACCCACTACAATGAAGATAATTTTTTTAAAAAGGAAAATAACAAGTGTTGGCAAGGATGCAGAGAAATTATAACTGTGACATACAGTAGGTGGGATATAAATTGCTACAGCCACTGCAGAAAACAGTTTGGTGGCTCCTCTATAAGTTCAACATAGTATTACCATATAACCCAGCAATTCCACTCCCAGGTATATACCTGAAACTGAGAACAGGTACTCAAGCAAATGCTCGTGTAGAGATGCTCACAACAGCAGTATTTACAACAGCCAAGTGGTGGAAACAACCCAAACATCCATAAGCGAGTGACCATTGCATCCATTCAGTGCAATATCATTCAGCAATAAGAAGAAATGAAACATTGATACATGCTACAATGTGGATGAATCTATAAAACAACATGCTAATGAAGGAACCCAGACATAAAAGGTCACATATTATATGATTCCATTTATATGAAATATCTGGACTAGATAAATTCACAGAGTCAGAAATCAGATTGGTGGTTGCCAAAAGTGAAAAGGAAGGGAGAACAAGGAGTGACTACTTAATGGGTAGAGGGTATTTTGGGGGAGTGGTAAAAATGTGGGGCTTTGGGGGAGTGGTAAAAATGGTTTGGAATTTGATCTAAGTGGTGGTGCACAACACCACGAGTACACTAAATGCCACTGAATTGTATACAGTGTGCTTTAAAATGGTTAATTTTATGTTATATGATTTTCACTTCTTTTTTTTTTTTAAGTTTATAGCAAGCTTCCCAAGACTCTGCTGCTGATAAGTGTCCATAAAAAATGATGGGGTCATGACAAATGAGCAAAAGAGAATTTTAAAAGGAAAGATTGCCCACTGCCAAATCTAGGACAATATAAGAATCACAATGAACAATGATGGTAATAGCTTATAACTCATTGTGGGGAAAAAGAATCCATTAGCCCTTACTGGTACTAAACAAAAAGGGAGAACAGAAAGCTATGCTTTACAAAAGGATGCCAACTAATAAATATAAAAGAAATGACAGAGTTAGAAATAACCATTTGCAATAAGTATAATAGTATTTGATTCAGGCAAGAATCATCCCTAGATGCTAAAACCATTGCATAAAAGTTGATAAGGAATAGAATATATACATAAAAGATGTTACTTTTTTAAAAAAATTTCACTTATTTATTTAAGAGAGTGTGAGCATTGGAATGGGGGGGATGGAGGGGAGGGAGTGGCAAAGGAAGAGAGAGAAGCAGATTCCCCATGAAGCAGTGAGCCTGACATGAAGCTCAATCTCAGGACCCCTAGATCATGACCTGAGCCAAAGGAAGAGGTTTAACCGACTGAACCACTCAGGTGCCCTGAAAGATGTTACTTAATATAGACACACACACATGTTAATGCTACAGCAGAGAACCCTGGCAGATCTACCTTTACTAAGGGATCAAGGGTAATGTTACTAAGGCTAGGGAAAACTGATACCCTGTGCCTCCTGATATGGTGTTCTGAAGTTGGACTACTTCCAAAAGGCAAAGCCTCAATCCAATCATGAAATATTAGGAAAATCCCAAATAAGGAAGATTTTTTTATATCTTTAAAGATTTTATTGACACAGAGAGTGAACAAGAGAGAGAGAAAGAGAGAGAGAGAGCACAAGCCAGGGGAGCAGCAGAGGGAGAGGGAGAAGCAGGCTCCCTGCTGAGCAGTGAGCTGCTGGCTGGGGGTGGGGGGAGGGGTGGGCAGGGTTGGATCCCAGTACCCAACTGAGCCACCCAGGCATCCCCCAAAATAAGGAAAGATTTTGTAAAATTCAAAAAACATCAGTGTCCTAAAAACAAAGTCTAAACAACTAAAGGCAATGTATTATCCTCAGACGGATTCTTGTGACAAAAGTGTCTATAAAGAATATTATCAAGACAATAAGCGAAATTGGAATATGAAAAATACATTAGATAATAACATTGTACTGATGTTAAAATCCTGAATTTGATAAAGGTACCATTACTATATAAAAGAAAAACTTCTTAGAAAGTATTTAAGGCTAAAGGGCCATCATATCTATTCGCAAATGACACTACAAACAAAGAGCTGGTATCCAAGATCTATAAAGAACTCCCCAAACTCAACAACCAAAAAATGATGATCACATCAAAAAATAGGCAGAAGACATGAACAGAGACTTCTCCATAGAAGACATACAAATGGCTAATAGGCATATGAAAAAACGTTCGTCATTAGCCAACAGGGAAATTCAAATTGAAACTACACTGAGATACCACCTTATACCAGTTAAAATGGCCAAAATTAACAGGACAAGAAACAAGTTGGAGAGGCTGTGGAAAAAGGGGAACCCTCTTACACTGTTGGTGGGAATGCAAGTTGGTACAGCCACTTTGGAAAACAATGTGGAGAGTCTTTAAAAAATTAAAAATAGAGTTACCCTATGACCCTGCAATTGCACTACTGGGTATTTGCCCCAAAGACACAGAGGTAGTGAAAAGAAGGGTCATATGTACCCCAATGTTCATAGCAGCAATGGCCACAATCGCCAAGCTGTGGAAAGAGCCAAGGGCCCTTCAACAGACGAATGGATAAAGAAGATATGCTTCATATATACAATGGAATATTATGCCTCTAACAGAAAGGATGGATACCCAAGTATCATAATGGTTTCACTTACTTGTGGAGTATAAGGAGCAACGTGGAGAACAGAGGGAGAAGGAAAGGAAATGTGAATGGGGGTAAATCAGAGAGGGAGATGAAGCATGAGAAACTTTAGATTCTGAGAAACAAACAGGGTTTTGGAAGGGAGGATCTGGGGGGATGGGTGAGCCCGGTGGTGGGTATTAAGGAGGGCACGTGTCGCATGGAGCACTGGGTGTGGTGCATAAATAATCTTGGAATCTTGGAACACTGAAAAAATAAATTATTAAAAAAATAAAAAAATAAAGGGTCATCATATCTGCAACTTCAAGTAGGTCAGCAATAGTGATAGTAATAACAATGACAACAATATGTGCATATACCTATATGCATGCACATATAAATTTATACACACAGACAAAGTGGGCGGGGAGAGAGGGAGACAACAGACAAGCAAACGTGCCAGGTTTGTTGAGGGTAACTGGAAATTCATTGTACTATCTTTGCAACTTCATGACAAGTCTGCAATTTTTTTTCAAAATTAAAAACTATTTTTTAAAATTGTGTTTCTGAGATAAGTTTATTTTCACTCAAGCCCGTAAGCTTGTTCAAATCAGAGACTGTGTTCTCAGCCATCTTCTCTCCTAATTGCTATTTTCCTCTTAGAAACATGGCAAACAGAAATGAGAAATATCATTTGCGTATTGAGTCTCTCTGCTTGCCAGTGCAAGATTATTCCCCCTGGCATCACTTTTCCTGCTATTTTGGGTCCATTTTAGGAATCTCAAATGTGTGGGATTCCATCGTTTCCCTTGAGAGGTATCTTCCGTTAACTGTTATTTGCTGAAATAGAGATCTCACTCAAATGTTTTCTTAGATGTGTTCCCAAATACGGAGCAGAACTTGCCACTCAGAAAGACAGTATTTATTTCTAATGGTCTGTGCTCCAACTTTGTTTAAATATTAACCTTTGGTTTCTTTGTAGGGCGATTTGGGAAATATCCTATTTGGGAGAAAACTGTTATATGTAAGAACGTATGTGTTTACTGACTTGGCCAGAAGTTTCTTCCTCTCTACCCCTTGGCCTGTCCTGATGGCCTAGAACAATGAAAGTTTCATCTCTGATAGCCAATCATTCACATGGACAACACTGACATACAGAAGACACGTCTTGGATTCCACCTAGTAATTTTAACTATTGAACTATGGCCTCATAAAACATCAGAGCTTAAAGGGACCTCAGAGACAACCAGGTTTAATTCCCTCATTTTATAGATAAAGAAACATGGTCCAGAAAGGTTAAGTGACCTGCCCAGACTATTACATTAAAATGAGGTCAGAGTTAGAGTAAGAAACCTATTCTATTCATTTCCTGACCTGTAATCTTTCTACCTTCCACAATCCCTCATTAAATGGGTCAGAGTCTTTCCTTTAGCTGATTATCACTTTAAATGTCTGCGAGAATTTATGGAATACTAATTTGTTTTCCATAAATACTAAGCTCGCAATCATCTTTGAAAACAAAGTTTATAACTAACAAAGTTGAAAGAGCTTTATTTATTAAGGTTTAGGTCAAAACCCAGTTAATCTTTGTCTCATACAAAATACTGGGCCCCAATCTTCGTGGCAGCAATGTCCACAAGGGCCAAACTGCGGAAAGAGCTGAGATGCCCTTCAACAGACAAATAGATAAGGAAGATGTGGTCCATACATGCAATGGAATATTACTCAGCCATCAGGAAGGAGGAATACCCAACTTCTACATCAACACAGATTGGACTGGAGGAGATTATGCTGAGTGAAATAAGTCAAGAAGAGCAAGTCAATTATCATATTGTTTCACTTACTTGTGGAACATAAGGAAGACCATGGAGGACATTAGGAGAAGGAAAGGAAAAATGAAGGGGACAGGGATTGGAGGGGGAGATGAACCATGGGAAACTGTGGACTTGGAGAAGCCTAGGGGGATGGGTGAGCCTGGTGGTGGGTATTAAGGAGGGCGTAGATAGCATGGAGCACTGGGTGTTATACGTAAACAATGAATCTTGGAACACTACCTCTAAAACTAATGATGTACTATATGGTGACTAACATAACATCATAAAAAAAATACATGGGCCCATGAAGTGTATCTTTAGCCCTCTCATTTTTGGACGTAGTTCTGCCTAAATGCTTGTTACTCTGCCAACTACCTAGAAATCTCTGAACAATATTTAGCTCACTTTGGAAAAGGGAAGTTGGCTCACAGAGATCTCATCCATACAGACACCGCTGGGAATCAACATTCTAATGTTCTTACTAATGGGGTTTGATTACAAAAGAAGAGGGTGACAGAGTCCCAGTTTTTCTTAAAATACAATGTTTTTTTTACTTCCAAAAATATGTCAATGCCTATTTTTCCTTCCACTTCTGGTTCTAGCCAAGATTGTAATCACATATCAGATTTCAGCAATATGGGTAGTTTTGGAGTACTTTCTGCTATAATCAAAAAGAGAATTGCTAAAAATCTTGAGACAATCTATTTGTGGAGACTCTGTGAGGAAAAAGGAAATCTGGATGAATTCATCAACATGGAGGTGACTGCTAGGAACCATTCGATGCAATGACAGCGATCAAAGGCCAGTCAGAGTGGAATGAAGATGACGTGATGGGAAGCTGGAAAGCGTGGCTATAAGACAACATTCTCGTGAAGTCTGATTGTCACTGAAGCAGAAAAGTCTAGCAGTGGTAGTTTTAGTTAGTTGCTTTCAAAGTTTTAAAAGTTTTATTAATATATATTAATATATGCCCAAACTGATAGTCAATATTCTGTTTTCATAAAACTCAAAATCACAGGAGCATTTATAACAGCCACTCTCGTCTTCTCTGGGCTTCCATAACACTGAACTCTTCTGGCTTCCTCCTAGCCAGTTGCTCCTTTCCTCCTTCTTCTGGAAGCTTTTCCACTTGGGGCTCTCATGAAATGGTAGAGGGCCTCAAGTCAAATCTCCAGACCTCTCTGTCCTCTCTCTGTATGCTGTTTCTCCAGGGGATCACCTGAAGACACATGGGTGACTTCTACAGTTATATCCACAACATTGATCTCTCCACTGGGCTCTACGCTCCTACTTTCAAAATGTGATGTGGCCATTATTTGGCTAAAAAGCAATCCAAGATTAACTCACTGTTCTGAAATGCATAAAGAAAAAAAAGTAATGTTTTTCACTTTTATTTACAGCCAGTCTTCCCCAGCCTTCTATTTGCTAGCTATCAGAAACTCAAAAGAACAAAAGATGTTCTATCTAGTTGAAACTGGTCAAATCTGATAGTTTGAGAGATCCTTCAGATAGTATTTAATTTTTCTCTGGGAGGGGGGAACAAACAAACAGAAAATTCTTGGTTCTTCAAATAGTCTCCCTCATGACATCAGTGGGAGGCAAGCACTGGCTTTTGTGACGATCCTGTTAATGCACAAGCTCCTCGCTACTCAAAATGTGTTCTGTGGATCAGAAGCATGGACATCACCTGAGATCCTGTCCAAGATACACTCCAGCCCTTCTGAACCAGAATCTGCATTTTAACAAGATCCTGGGGTGATTCACAAGTATGAGACGCACAGCAAACCTGACATCCGCACCTCTTGCTCTGCTGATGTTCAGAACTATGATGTGTGGTTGCTATAGGTTTTGTGAGATTCTGATCGGTTGGTTTGCTTGGCTTTGCTTACAGCCTGTTCCATCAGCCTCAGATCAGTTTCCACTGGTGGCAAACTCCTGACTGGGTGACTTGTCCTTCATCACTGTGTAGCTCAGGGACCAGTCCAGCCTCTGCTCTAAGGACCCTGGCCCCTGGCTCCCTGTCTCTCAGCTCAGCTTCCGGGGCTCTAGAAAGGTTAATCTTGAGGAATCCTTTAACTGACTGCATGGTGTGGTCAAATTACTATGGCATGAGGTAAGAGTAACAGGAGAACGTAGAGGTGGTATTTTAGAGACCGAAGCAGCGATACGGCTGTCAACCTAAAGCAGCCACCATCCATAAGCCAAAGGCTCAAGGGCTCTTTGGCAGACACTGCTCCAACCACCTTACTGTCATCCCTCTCCCCTCTTTTCTTTCTACAGGTCCTTAGACTACAGCAAATAAAAGGCTTTCATTATATCTTATTTTTCTTCTTTCCGATTCCAGAAAGGCCTTAATAGTGGATACAGTCTCTTCACAACTAGGGGAGAAGTCATAACTTCTTAGTCATGACTTAGAATTCTTCTAAGTCATGACTTAGAATTCATAAACTAAGTCACTTGAGTTCAGATAGAATCAAGAAAACCCTATCTCCAGAGAGAAGCCTAGCTTGCCATATTTGGTTTAGAAATCCACAACTTACAGCCTACATATAACTGTTGCTTTTGCTCATCGCATAGTTATATTTTTTTAGAAAGAGAGGTAAATATTATAGTGACTTTTCAGAATTCCTTTCTTTAGACAGTTTATATTTATTTTAGTACAATTTAAGATTACAGTAATATACAATTACCAAAAGAACAAAATACAATTTTTCACAAAGTACGGATCTGTGGTAGTCTGTAGAACAATGTATCTATATACCTCCTATGCAAAGCATAATTAGGAAAGGTCTACATTTGGAGGCACAATGTGATCTTCTGGCAAACTAAAAACCCATACTGAATACTGGGCATTGAATTCCTTTTGTTAAAAATTTCCATCTCCCTTCTGGGAAAGGAATGAGTAGAACTGAAGAGGGCAAAGTTGGTGTGTTTTGGTTTTTGCTTTCTCTGGTTTTTGCTTTCCATAGCAGAGCGAATATGAAAGCATTTTAAGCTTTTTAAAATATTACCCCTCCATTATACAGTCAAAACAGAATTCTGTGTGAGGATGGAGACAGAATTCCACATCTCATTTAACACTGAAACCAATCATCCATCTAGGTGGTTACAATGTAGGAGTCTTGCTTAAATAATCATCTCTTGTATCTTTTACAATAACCCACTCGCAGTCCATTTAGTTCTAAATTTAAAATACCTCTGGAATCCTCCATCCTTCACCATCTATTCATTTACCATGGAAGTCCAGCCTCTACCTGTTTTTCCTCTTAACTCCTACCTTCCTTTCACCAATTCTCAATAGAGCAACCTAGTAATTCCTGAAAATGTGAATAAAAAATGATATAACCAGAAATACCTCTTCCTTCCTTAAAACCATTTAATGCCTGCCCATCCAATTAAAATCCAATTCCCTCTCATGGGTTTGCAAGAACAAAGATGAACTCAGTCCTGGTCCCATTTGAGCTTCATGTCTTACCACTTCCTCTTTATTCATCACATTTAGGTACACTGGTCCTTTTTCTGTCCCTAGGATGTACTAAACGCATTCTTGCCTTCAGACTTATGTATGCACTGCTGTTCTGTCTGGAACACTCTGCCCTGGTGTCACAGCCTGACTCTCCTTTTTAACATTCATGCCTGGGCTCAAATGCCACCTTCTCCAGCGAACCTCTTTAATACTATATGTTAATCATCCCTCTTTGTTAATCACCATGCAATTAGTTTGTTCTAATTTTCTTAAGCAACATACACCGATCTCTGGAATCATCTCATTATATATTTGCAAGTTTATCATTGCCTATTTGTCACCTATCTCCTACATGTCCCCAACAACAACAAAAAATATGACAACAGTGAGTTTACTTTTTCACTTTTATATTCCTAGCACCTACTACAACAACTTAGTGTTCCAATGTATTTCTTAAGTAAATGAATGAATGAATGCTGGCAAGGGCATGGTAGGAAGAAGATTCATAAACTGCTGTGTGAATTTGTTTCAGGAAAGTTAGCTGTAATGCATTCAGGAGTTCAAAATGTCCAAAACCTTCAGTCTAGAAAGTCATTATGGCAATCCTATCCCATGCTGTCTAACACTACATTGTCTATAATAGGAAACATTAAAAAACTGTAAAAAGCACATGTCCAATATTTGAGGAGTCATCCATATGGTATTAATATATGTGCTAGACATAATTAAGATTTATTTTATGATTTAATTTTTAAAATATAGGATATTTTCTATTATCTAAGGATTTAAAAAAATGTACCATAACAAAGTATACTGGGGCATGTGCCATGCCTCCTTTGGTAGGCAATGCTTTTTTCTCTCTTGACCCTTTCTGAATTTTCCAAATTTTCTACAATAAACCTGAGCTAGTTTGTTAATAGACATTTCTAAACCCAAATTTATTTAGTTAAATAATGTAAAAGAAATAAAGAATCAATACGTTTCATTGAGTCAAATATGATAATGTTTTTAAAATCCACACTTTCTAAATATAATACTGCATGAATGGGTCTTTACTTATTGCTTTTCTTTTTTTAAGATTTTATTTATTTATTTGACAGAGAAAGACACAGCAAGAGAGTGAACACAAGCAGGGGGATAGAAGGGGAGAAGCAGGTTTCCCACTGAGCAAGGAGCCAGATGCGGAGCTCGATCCTGGGACTCTGGGATCAGTACCTGAGCCAAAGGCAGCCACTTAATGGCTAAGCCACCCAAGCACCCTTACTTATTTTTAAATTCACTATATTTTGATCATCCTTACAATTTTTTCTGTTCAAGGAGATAAATTTTGACTTGGACCTTAACACAATGTCCTAAATTATATATGAAATATATGCTTCATAACAAAACATACGAATGCTTAAATATGCATATTAAAGACTGCAACTTTCCAAAAAATTACTAAATAAGCTTCTAACGTTACCAAATCATAGCTACGTACTAGTAATTTAGGTTATAACTATAAATTCTCCATTCTCACTCAGATTATAACTCTTTGGTCTAGTAACAAATTTAAGCCTTCTAAACAGGACTTAACTTCTCCAAATAGGATGCTTGGTTTTTAATCAAAGGTATGATTGTTACAACAGACTGCAGATATTCTTGCTGCAGGCAGAAACAGAATTATAATGAATATCTGATGATTCCTGGTACCTGGAGACATTTGGAGAGTTCTCCCATTAAGAAAGTCAAGTATAAATATAACCCGAATGGCTTGAAACAGAGCAAAGGCTCTTTGACAGAGTTGACTCAATCCTTTCAGTGCAATAGTGTCACTTTTAGAAACATACAAAGACTATTTCAAAAAGGGATATAGGTGATTGAAAGGACATGGAAAAATTAGACTTTATTAGCTGAACGTTAAATCAAGTCAAACATTGGACATTTCCATCATTTAATGCTCAATTAAGCCTGGCTAATAGCAGAGAAAATTTTAATAATAAGCGCTGAGTTTGCTCTTATCACACAATTCCCTTCAGACTCCCCTGAGATTGTTCACTGGATGCTGAATACTGAGAATACGAAGACGCATGCACCCTGATCTCTGCCCAGCCATGACAGCGTGAGCTAAAAGGGACCTAACATACATTCATCTTGAAAACAGAAACTTTGTAATAAGTTTCAGTATTAGAATTCTCCTGTCAGCAGCCACGATAGCTAAAGTGCTAAACATAACACTCTAAGTAAATACTCTGTAGGCACGTTGGATTCGAAACAGCTGGTGGCTTCAGGCTGTTCATTTCACAATGAGTTGAAGGCTGATCAGAACTAGTGAGGGTATTATCGAAAGGAGAAGTACTTGTGTACTTTCACAAAAATAACTTTCTTTCAAATCTAGGGCCTTTTAAGTGGCGTTGGGATGCAACTGCATTCTAGAAAACAACCTAGTTTATGTATTTCTTAAACCTGGTCAGGCAGGAAGCCTGAGAAAGACATCTACTTGAAATAATATATTTGTTAAAAATGCACAACCATCAATATATGTGCGGGTGCTACAGAGAAAAGAAAAAGATTTAAAAACACACAGAAGTCTTTCTGACACTGTTGATGGTTTTGTGCATTTATTAATTTTAGGCTACTCATCCTTAAGAATTTAGGAAGGAAATCAACTTGTACTTGCTTACCCTCTTCATGTCTAGGTTTTAGACTTTGTACACGGATGCCCTAGGACACTTTTGAGCAGCCCCTTCACATAGGGACTGTCCAGAGTGCAGAGCTCAAGTGCTGGGCCACCAGTCCAAAGGTCTCAGTCACTGGCTCTCGTGCTGCCAAGTCATCTAACAGCTATGAGCGTCAGCAATCTAGCAAAATGGCAAGGTATCTATAAATACGTATTAATTTCTGCAATTGTGGATTAATTGATGTATTGACACATTTCTTATTTGCTGAAAGGATTAAAGTAGCTCAAAATGGACATAATAATGCCTCCTTCCCCTCCCTCCTGACTTCCATTATGGGTTTAGAGGTGGCAACCTCTGACTGGGGTGTCTGCACAGGACTTTGCATACATTTAAGAAAATCAGTATTAAGGAAATGCCTCTCCTGCAGAATGGGGAAGGGGGATGAGAATGATTACATTGTAACCAAAGTCCTATAAACCCTGCTCTCCAGAATGAGGAAGAAATGCAGATCTTCTGATTTTTCACCAGGAACTACATTCCCTGCGGACTGGTAGGAGCTAGAGAACTGAGGAGGAGCCTTCTAGAAGCAACGTTTTCTCACTCCTTATCTGAACTGGATGCTCATTAAAGAACACCAAGCGCCAGTCTGCAGTAGCCATTCTGAATTTAACTGTGACAGTTTGGAGGCTGCGAATTCTAAGGTCTGACTCCAAACCTGTGTTTGTTTATTAGCACAGAGAGAGCACTACACCATTTAGTTATAAAGCACCATGCAGCAAATCTAGATTAATATGAGAACCCATATTTCATCCTGCCTGGGCTGTATGACACACTTCTGAGTGAGACCCTAACAAGAGCAGGAGTTAAGAACAGGTCAGAAGAACATCTGCTTTGCTTCTTTTGATTATGTGGGCAGGCAAAGGAATTTGCTTTTATAACACCAAAATAACTTGGAATGCGGCAAAAATAAATGCACCTTCTGTCTCATGGAATGTTATTACAGTAAGACGCTTTGTGAATGCTTGGTGGCATTTTCAAGCATTTTTTGTTCCCCTCATTTCTTTTTAGGCTCCATAATGCAATGCTCATGGTTTGAGCACTAGACTTCAAATGAGACATCTATTCAGAGCATGTTCAGACAAAACGAGTGGTTTCCTTAGTAATGGGAACTATGTGAAAGCACAGCTCCTCCAGCCAGCCAGGCTTCTCCCTGCCTCGCAGTTCTCACATAGGCTCTCAGTGAGCTTATACAGCTGGGGAGCACCTCCAAAGTCTGAAATGGCTAAAACACTGAATATTCATTGCATTTCTAATAAAATGTACCCTTTATAAAAGGTTAAGGATGCAAGAAGTACTCTTAATGGTGAGGGTTCATTTACTCATTTTCTGCATCATGTCATGGAATGGAAAGAAAAATAAGAGGTCTCACCAAAGAGACAGACACATGTTTTCCTTTGAGTACATTTTAAAACATTTCCTTAGCTTAAAAACCTAAGCTTGCCGTATTATTTTTCTGTTTAAAAAACCTAAAGACTGCTTCTTCTGACTTTCCAGTTTTCTGCATAGCAATCATCTTCGATAAAAGCTCTGAAAGTCTGTTGCTGGAAAGGGTATATATTTTGCCTTTTTACCATTTCAAAGTCCAAAAATAAAATAGTAGTTTTATGTATAGCATTGTTGAAGTTTCATGTATGTATACATATTTATCCATTTACTTATTTATTTTCAGGACAACACACACACACACGTGCACACACACACGCACGGCTTCTTTAACAAAGTAATACAATCATTATTCATCTTGCATATTGATGCAAAAGGGCAGTCAAATATAGGCTATCCTAGAAGAAAAACCAACACGAAAAGTCAAAAAGAATTATCAGAGTTATTATGATGCCTGTTTTGAGGATAAAGGTGTATAGATACCTTCACATTTCGTAGAAATCACCCAATTAAGAAGATAGGAATACAGTCAAAGATTGTGAATTGAGCAAAGTGAGGCACAGCTAAATTATAGTTACCATTCTCTCATGCATCTGGTTACAAATAAACACAAAGCAAAAGTTATGCTATAAAACTGCAAACAAGAGGAGAATGTATCTCAAAACATATTTGGAGGGAAGAAAAGATGGTTTTTACAAAGTTTGATTTAGAATTTGACTGATATTTCAGCCTTAGGTCCTGAATATCTCTGTGATTGCCAACATTAGTGGAACTCTCTAAAGTTCAGTTTCCTCTTCTGTGAAAAGGGGAAGTTCCTGAATTTCTCACAGATTTATAAGAATAAAATCATATGTATACAGTGCTGTACACACTTCAGTGTCTGACATGAGATTAATACTCAACAAATACTATTTATTATTATAGTAGGTACTCTTATGATTTCAGCAAACATAATTTCTGTATTTGCAAAGCAAATATATATTTCAAATTTTGATCTATTCTATCGTGTTTTGTGGATAGCTCAAGAAAATCATCTGTATTTCCTTGAGCAACAGCAATAATAAATGTAACAACAGAAAAACAACAACATGAAATTTGCTATCAGAGAGAATATCGCATCCCCATCCTTGATAGTAGTGAGCTGTTCATCTCCAGAAACTATGATGGATTCCTTCTCATGATTCCTATTTGCACAAAGGTTCTCTATGCAATCAAGAACAAATCTCTCTGACCCAGCTGGCTGTGGATTATGGCTAATTGTCTCATACAAGAACCAAGGCATAACCCTGCTCTCATTTAAAGTCTACATATCCACTCTTACAGGTTTAAAGACTTAATGCTTAAACACTTATTTTACTTTCTTACCCACTAAACCTCTACTCAAAATTCATTCATCCACTGATCTGATAATACATTCTGATCAATTATTCTATATTTTGAGCTCAGAGGCAGAGCACTAAACACAGCCTCTTTGAGCAGGGATAGATTTCCCACAACAGGGGCCATTTAAATTGAGGATTAAAGGCAAACAGCCTTGCTAATGAAAGCTGTGTGCCTCCTGTGTGTTGGGGGGCCAAGCACTCCACACACCCTATGTGGGATCAGCAAAGACACAAAGCAGAGAAAAACCAGCATGGCATTTGAAGAACAACAGTTTATGTGGCTGGAGCAAAAGGCAACTCATAACGAGTACCTGCATCCAAGAGCCAGGTTTTTGGAAAAAGGGAATGCTAAGGAGTTTGGGATAATTTTCCATTTGTGATTAGACACAAAGTAGGGTTCTATTTGCAGAAGACAGACTGGAGAGGGTGACTCTGGAAGCAGGAAGCTAGCATTTGCAGCAGACCACAGGATGATGGAGGCCGAGCTGATCGAGCACAAGATTCAAGGAAATGTGGGCGTAAAATGAGCAGAATTTAGACCAGCTGAAGGCAGGATATAAGCTCCAAGGAGCATCAAAGACCTTGAACTCCCTGAGTAAATGGGTAGTGCTACTCTAACTGAAATAAATAAAAAATAAACAAAAGCCAGTAGTCAGGCAAGCTTAAGAGGTCACTTGAAGACACAGAGTGCGTGAGGTGTCTGGGCTGGTGAAAGAAGGGACATTCACCAGAAAATTTGAGGACTATCTACAATATATACATAGAAGAAGAATGTTATTTGCGGGAGCAGTGATATACATTTGAGAGTAATGATTACATAAGAGATTATATTATCTAAGAGAGCATAGGAAGCGCAGTAGGAAAAAGAAGAAACCTAGTGTAAATATTTAAGAGGCAGATGAGCCCAAATCTGTCAGCAGGCAGAGTACACAGGCAAGTAGGATCAGGACCAGGAGGCTTCCATGAGCAAGAACCAAATTGGCGGGGGAGGGGGGGGACTGACGAGATTTAAAGGGGAGTTTCTGTGGCATGGGTACAGTAGAAGTAGAGTAAAAAGGACTGGAAAAGGAGAAAGTGATGAATGCAATAGCAGAAAATGTTGACAGGTCTCTTGAGAAATTTATGAGGGGGCTAGAGATGGAATGGCAGGGAAGGGTTAAGGGTTAAAAGGAGGATTCTTATGGAGTGCCTGGGTGGCAGAGTCTTTAAGCCTCTGCTTTCAGCTCAGGTCATGATCCTGGAGTCCCAGGGTAGAGCCTTGCATTAGGTTCCCTGCTCCACAGGAAGCCTGCTTCTTTCTCTCTCACTCCCCCTGCTTGTGTTCCCTTTCTCATTGTGTTTCTCTCTGTCAAATAAATAAAATCTTTTATTTTATTTTATTTTTCAGTGTTCCAAGATTCATTGTTTATGCCCCACACTCAGTGCTCCATGCAATAATTGCCCTCAGTACCCACCACCAGGCTCTCCCATCTCCCCAGCCCCTTCCCTCCAAGACCCTCAGTTTGTTTCTGAGTACAAAGTCTCTCATGTTTCATTTCTCTCCCCGAATTACCCTACTTCCCATTTACTTTCCTTCTCCTACTGTCCTCTGTATTACCCCTTATGCACCACAGGTAAGTGAAACCATGTGATACTTGACTTTCTCTACTTAGCCAATTTCATTCAGCATAATAAAATCTTTTAAAAAAATAGAAGCTGCCTGGTTCCTTTTTTAAAAAAAAAGGAGGATTATTGTTAATATTTTAGTATGAGTAAGAAGCATGCCTATGGATTTTGTGTAAATAAGTCAGTTGCAGAGTGGAATGTGGAAAAAAAGCTTTTAGAGACAAATTCCTAAGAACGAAGAGTGGATGAACTTGGAGGAGGGACACAGAGACTGGTAATAAAAAGTCTCATCCTTTAATACAACAAATGAGAGATAATGATACATGTGGATAAAGAGATATTAGTAAGCTAGGAGGGTGTGATATAAAGGGAGTTCACACCTAAAGGAGGGAGTTCAATGAAGTTAAAAGCAATGAGGTTTGCCTAAGAATATTTAGATTGAAAAGGGATATTGAAGGGCGCCTGGGTGGGTGGGCTCAGTTGGTTAAGCGACTGCCTTCGGCTCAGGTCATGATCCTGGAGACCCAGGATCGAGCCCTACATCGGGCTCTCTGCTCAGCCTGAAGCCTGCTTCTCCCTCTCTCACTCCCCCTGCTTGTGTTCCCTCTCTGGCTGTGTTTCTCTCTGTCAAATAAATAAATAAAATCTTTTAATAAAAAAAAAAAGAAAGAAAAGAAAAGGGATGTTGAAGAGAGTGTGAAAGTTTGGGATCATCCCTGTAGATGATGGGATAAAGAGTGGCCTTAGGATGGATACCAGAATGGAAGAGGATTGCTGAAGAGCCAGAAGAATCACAATGCTCTGCATCTGTGAGGGGTATGGTGTATGCACCATCACATGATTTCCTCCAGGAATACTTTACTGGAGGAGGAGCAGAGAAGAAGCAGCACAGTGCTGTTCAGCAATTCTGCGCATGGTAGAGGACCAGAGCAATAGAATCTGGGTGACTGACGCATTTACACAACCAACCTTAGTAGGTAGGAAGGAGAGAGAAGGAACGATGACCAGGAGAGAACTGGTCTCAGAGGATTTGAGGTCTTCAAGAAGGTGTCAAGAAGCAGACGTATGAGGAGCATAGTTTTAAAACAGCCAGATAGACAGACCTATGGTAGAAAGCAGGAGACTTCAGTTTGAGATGTCCAATGTGGGACAACTCAAATTACCAGTAAGATCAAGGAAGCATCTCTGAGAATGGGTTTCTGAAATGAAATAAAAGTGACACTTATTTTAATTTAAGGAACTGAGTAATCTGGGGTTGGTTTTATACTTAAAAGTTGAAATCCCTTGAGATTTTAGCAGTATTGGACAGAATAGAATATTTTCCACCAGGTATCAAGTCAGGAACCTATTGACAAGTAGATGAGAACAAAGTAGGGAGGTAAGGAGTGATATGTGCCTTATAGGAAAGTATAATAATTCATAGTTGGAAACTGGTACTGGGAAGCCAGAGGACATGCAAGAACATGATCCCCCACCAGCAAGCACAGACATGCAGGTGCAGACCCCTGTACCCCCAGCCCTGAGAGGTGGGGCAGTGAGTGGTCTCCAAGCAGAGAAGTCATAAAAATAATCAGGTCCTAAAAGGAGACTAAGCTAAAGGAGGAAATGGAATGGGGGGTTTTGGAAGTAGTTAAAAGGATGGCAAATCTGCTGACCAGTGAATGACAGAAAAAGTACAAATAATAGGGAAGATTCATAGGCTCACATCGATGAAGGTGAGGGCAGCAGCTATGTGACGGTCAGTAAGCCCGAGGATGCTGGAGGCCTTGTTACCCCAGATAGAGAAAACCGCGCAATAGGCGCAGCATGGTGAAGAGACCTGCCTCAAAAGCCTGCCTGTATCCACAAGGACCACAAAGGGCCAAGTCTCAGAGGGTGACTTGACTGAGAGTCAGACAGATGGAGAGAGGTACAGGACTTTGAGCCCAGCTAAAGGTTATTCATAGTTCTGAGGAGAGCAGAGAGGACATGGTTCAGTGCCCACTGTGCCTGACTCACAGTCTTTTGAGGCAGGACATGAGGAGGCCTACAGCCCTAGACCCTTGGCACTGAGGCTCTGATGCCAGGAAACACAGGCCCAAAGGGCCACACAACACTGCTGGGCCGTATGCTCAGTGAACACAGCTCCAAGTCTCATTTGATGACAATGCTACACTTAGCACAGCAAGTGGTTCAGAACTCAAGCTCAGGAGCCAAACAGATGTGGCTCCCAAGCCTGGCTAAGCCACTCACAAGCCATGTTACCACAGGAGGTGAAGTGACCTGTGTCCTCTATCTGCAAAATGAGAAAACAGCATCTGCTTACAAGCTAACTATAAGAAACAGAGATGCTGCCAGGAAAGTGTTTATTTAGCTCAATGCTTGGCATACAGCTCTCAAAAAATGGTATCTAGTGTTACCACATCCTTATTGCTCACTATATTAGACGCCTTCCTTTTCCTGGGGACTACTCCTTGTCCCCTACCCTCTAATTTGGGGGAAGGGGAGTAGAAATGACAGAAGAACATTTTATCCTGGGGTAAGAATTGGACTCAAGTAGGCTAGCAGAAGATCTTCCCCCCGAAGCTTTCAAATTCAAACCAAGGGAAAGGGACAGTGTCTCCCTGGTGGCAAAATTGTGAGATGAAGGACTGGAGAGCAGGTGAAGGTGAGGTCGCAGTCCATGGAAGGGAAGCTGGTGTGCAGTAACAGAGAATAAAGCCAACACTCCAGGAAGAGCAGGCAGGGGAGGACAGACACAGGATCTCCCAGGACCATCTGAGTCCATGGAAGGAAAGCTGGTGTGCAGTGACAGAGAATAAAGCCAACACTCCAGGAAGAGCAGGCAGGGGAGGACAGACACAGGATCTCCCAGGACCATCTGACTCCATGGCCTATTTGTCTTGGAGGTCCAGATTTCCCTCTGCTCATACTATAGCATGTACGACTACATGATCCCTGCTAACCTCCCCTTTTAACTTGGGCTAGGTCAAATCTAAGCTAGTTTAAATAGGGTTTGTCTTGCTGGCAGCCAAAAGTATCCATAGTGTGGACAGGTACTAATAAATTTAAAGTAATGGAGACTGGCAGAAACCACAGCTGTTATCCCCTTCTCATGATGCTTTGGAGAATACCCAACACACACCCAGAGGTCAAGAAATGCCATCAAGAGACAAAACTTAAATTCTATCAGCAAAGCCTGTACATTAACCCATGTGTACTTGACCTGATTTAAGCATTCCTTGTACTACCCAGAATTCTTCCAGCTCCCTGAATCAGAAGCCAGGTGATGAATAGGCTGAATCCAAACAGAGTTCAGGCCTGAATAACATATAAAGAGGGTAATAAATGGAGCAGCAGTTCTTAACAATAAATGTACATTGAGTGCCAAGTATATGCCTATAACTGCCTCTACTTGCTCATCTAGTCAACTTGGTGGGTTTTTGTGTTTTGTTTTGTTTTGTTTTTTTAAGATTTATTTATTTCAGAGAGAGAGAGAGAGAGAGAGAGCTCTGGGAAGGAAGGGCAGAGGGAGAGGAAGACAAGTGGACTCCCTGCTAGTGGGGAGTCTGACCTGGGGCTCCATCCCAAGACCCCAAGATCATGACCTGAGCCAAAATCCAGAGTTAGGTGCTTAAGACCGAGTGAGCCACCCAGGTGCCTCAATCAACTAAATTTTAAAGGGAGTCTAAAGACCAAAGACTGTAGCAACTCCAATCCCGTTCCCAAATAGTCTTTAGTAGAATACAGTAGGATTATGAGATAGAACTGAAAGCTGAAAACTCAGCAGTGGCCCCGGTATAAGTAATAACCACAAGAATCTCCTATCTTACTCTTCCATCCTTGAGAGTTGTAGCAAGTGCCTTTCATTCTTGAAAGTACCTTCTCTACACTAAAAGGAATAACTCAGTGAACAATCGCTAAAAGATTAGACAAAGAACTTTAGCTCTGGGCCTCCTGCACTCTCCATCAGTGAAGGAAGAGAATCAGGTGAGAATGCTAACACTCACCTTTGTTCTCCTGCCTAGCAGAAGCAGAGAAGCAGAACTGCCATAAAATATTCATGAAAATTCAAATGACCCTTTAACTCCTGGATGATGCACTATAACTGGATGCCTAAATATTTTAGTGATAAAAAATGTTTGCTTTCTGGCAAAGAAATCACTGCTTTTATCTCTTGTTTAGATATAAATGAATCACTTTCATTAGCCCACCTTTACAAAAGAGCCCCATGTGAAAGCAGGAAAATTCAGAACAGACCTTGTATACAAATCCACTAGGAGCAAACTGTTATCTCATGCCATTTTGGTTCTTTTTTTTTTTTTTTTTTTTTTTAATTATTTTATTTATTTGACAGAGAGAAACACAGCCAGAGAGGGAACACAAGCAGGGGGAGTGAGAGAGGGAGAAGCAGGCTTCCCACCGAGCAGGGAGCCCGATGTGGGGCTCGATCCCGGGTCTCCGGGATCATGACCTGAGCCGAAGGCGGTCACCCAACCAACTGAGCCACCCAGGTGCCCCGCCATTTTGGTTCTTAATTTTTGCCTAGAATTTACATGACTGTATGTTACTTTTTGGTTCTTGGAGTTTTATTTTTGCCTAGAACTTACATGTATCTTAGCAGTTTTATGAATCCAAATGCATTTAATGTGTCCTAATCAAAGAAGATGAAAAGAGAAAATGGCCAGCAAAGAAAAAGTCCAAGTCAAGAGACACACTCTATTCTCCCATAAATAACAGCTCTCTTATAAATAACCTCATGTGTGACTGAAGTCAATGAGCTGACAAAATCTATCGCCCTGGGCAGTAGGTTTTTCATTAAACAATTTTCCGATGTTTGGAACAAAACCAGCACACAGAAGATAGTAGTAACTTACTCTTTCAGTCACTCAGTGAAGTTTAATTAATCAAATACTGATGTTTTAATATGTAAAGTGCACTACTGAATAAACAATGCAAATAGGATACTGCTTCTGCCTTCAAGTTGCTTACTATGTAGGCATAAATAAACCATACACAATAATGCATATTAGAACAAGAGAAACATAATAGAAAGCAAATTTAAAATGTGATAAAATAAGGAAAATACTCCCTCACACTGAGATGGGGGAACTTCTTAAAGGATGAGATCTTGGAGCAGAAGCCTTACAAAACTGGCCCATTCACAGAAAAAATAGAGAGCTAAGAATGCAACGTATAAGATACATTCTGGAAATGATCATCCTTGTGCTGCGCTGAGGAAGGGAGTTAAGGACCCTGGAGTGAGGGACAGAGAGGATGGCCAGGGACATGGGAAACATCAGCGTTGATGGAGCAGAGTTGCTGCAAGTGTCAGCCTCGGAGTCAGAAACGCTTTGGTTGGGTTGCGGACTCTACCAATCAGCAACTCCGTGAGTTTTAGTACACTCAGACCTCAATTTTCTGATTTGCAAAATGAAACTAACAGCTAGTGCTTTAATAGGGAGGACTGAATGAGACAATTTATGAAAAACTCCTAACAAACCACCTGGCACAAAAGGAGTGCTCGCTCTACTATTATTGTTGCTACCCTAATTATGATGTCAAGGAAGAACAGAAGGTTAAGTTAAGAAGGTCCGAGATTTGAGCAAACAAGACAGCTTCAGTTGTAGAAGTAAAGTTCTATCTCAAAAGAACTTCATATCTTATTTTTTAAGTAAAAGCTATATTTCTAATTATAAAAATACTATGTATTTACTGTGGAACATCTGAGAAGTATAAAAAAATAAAAGCCACCTATTATCTTATCAAAGATAACTACTGCTAGGGGTTTGGTGTGTTTCCTTTTTTAACATTTCTTTTTAGTTATTTCTATTCTTTTCAGTTATTTCTGAGTGACTTACAAACTATCTACCTATCTATCTAGTTACCTGTCTACTTGATATATTTTAAAATAACGATTTTCATTCTTTTATTTCACTAATTGTTTACATGGCTAGAGAAAAAGTAATATTCAATCATCCAAAAGAAAAGATTAAAGAGACGCACAGAGAAAAGCTAAGATAAGAGTCTGGAGTTACAGAGAAAGATAAGAAGAAAAGAGAGGGAGAAAGAAGTCTGAGGAAGAGACAGAGACAGAGATTTATCTCCTTGATTTCTACATCTTTCTCATTCCTGGTGGTGAATTTCCTTGAGTGATAAAATTACTTTTGTTCTTTAAGTGGAGTTCTGTCCCTCATTAAAATTAAGACCTATATGCTGGGTTATAGCAAAATACAAATCTTAACTCCCTAATCACCCTCAGCATGGAGAGAAACCATCCTGGGAGAGACAGAAGGGAACACGGGTCCCCGAGGGAGCAGGACATTTCTACTTCTTGCTCATTTGTCATAGAGAGAGGGCATGCCAGCTTCCTTTATTTTTCTCTCTTACCCCCCATCAATCTTTGTTTCTTCTTATTTTTGCTAAATTCTGAGAGGCGAATTTGCATATTTTAGCAGGTAAAGTTCTCTTTCTTCACATTCAGATGATCTGTGGATCTCTGATTGTAAATGTTCACAAAAAGCCATTATGAGGTTGTACAACCATGTGAATATACTTGTGCCACTGAAGTATGGGCTTAAAAACTGTTAAAATGGTTAATTTTACATTATATATTTTACCATAAGAAGAAAGTCATAATAAAAAAATAAGCCCACAGTTGAATGGGAATCATTTTTGTTTCCAATTCTACTTCCTAAAACCCTTTTGAAAGAAGAAAATGAGCACTCTCTGATCCAACGTGCTTTTGTTCAGCATTCTAACAAACAGCCAATGCCACTCCCCTTACATCATGCTTCTAACTCAATTAAGAACTAATCTGCCATCAGAATTAGACTACAAAGGACCATGTCACTGAAGATCTTCTCAGTACAATGTCAGCCCCTCCTCATCAGTGGCCCATGTATAGTTATTTAGCTTTCTGAGCATATCAACTCACTTTCCAACCCAACACTGCCTTTCTTCAGAGCTCTATTTCCAAGAGCCAGCAAATTCTTTCATTAACACTGAACAACCATAACTCTATAAAAGCATCCACTGCCTAATGTAAAAATTCATTGCTTTTTAAAAATACTATTTTATTTTTAGCATCCCTTGTTGCTGACTATATTGAATTGTTTGGCTCAGTCATCAATCAAGCATTCATTTATTTTGCAAATGAATATTGAGTGGCTTTTAGCGTAAAGGAGCCTTTGCTCTGTAGGCAGAGAACTGAGTTCAAATTTTTGCCTCATTATTTCATGGTTTTGGTACACTGGGCAAGAAATTTAACTTCTCTCAGCCAACGTTTCTGCACTGTCAAATGGGAATAAAACATCTATTTTATGTTGTGGAGATTCAATAACTTTTAAAACATACACAGTTAGTATTCAACAAATATTGTTTTCTCTACGTTTATGTAAGGTATGGAGCTTAAAATGAATAAAATATAGACCTCTTCCATGAGACTCTAAACTAAAAAGGGATATGGGTCAAATTATAGAAATAACTGTAATACATTTTAAAAAGTGATAAATGGTAAGGGGGATAATGATTGCAATTGTGGGTCCAATGAGAGACCGTATCTTGTTAGAGGGTCAGAAAATAGCATTTGCACTGACTTTATTTATTTAGGACCAGAAAGAAGCAGAGACCAGGACTGGAAGGTAGAAAGAACATTCCAAACCAAGTAGAGCACTGGAACAGATGATGATGATGGTAAGGACACGAACAACAGTGACAATGGCAAGAATGGCAAGAATGGCAATACAAACATCCACTCAAACTGACTGTCTCCCAAGTACTTCCCTAAGCCTTTGCACATATTAACTACATTAATCCTCATAACATTCCAAGGAGGAAACTGAGATGCAGAGATATTAAGTTCTTGTTCAGAGGCACAAAGCTAGGAAGCAGCAAGTAAGCACTCAAACCCAGTAGTCTGTTCCCAGAAAGTGCACTCTGACCCACTACACAGACCACCCCTCTAATGAAAGTGAACAGGAAAGCGATGCCTAGGATTCCATGAAACAAGAAACCTGCACAAATGAATAGGAACTTCAACCATTAAATCAACGAATAAATACTTATTATACCCCTATTGTTTATTTGATGATGAAGGCAGAACTTTTTCAACACAATTTAAGGGCTGTAATTATTCATTTATGTTTTAAAATCACTGCAATATATTTTGTATTAGAACTGAATACTCGTTCAGGAAACCCCGCGGATATTTACTACAAGGCAGCTGACCTATACATTCACATAATACAGTATATTTGGAATGTGAAACTGCTCTGAAGTTTTAGTGGGTTATAAAAGTAAAAACTTGAGAAAGAGAAGAAAAAAATGGAGATGGGAAAGAAGAAAAAGTGGAGATTTATCAAGTGTATCCAGTAGATGAGAGGGTCACATGGCAGGAAAACCTTGGAAGATGGTGGCAGGCTGGGGGGCAGGAAGCCTCTTCTTGCTCTCTCTGACCAGCTATGTGCACTTAGACAAGTTGCTTGACCTCTTAGGACTTCAGGGTATTAGAGCCTAAAGAGTCCATGGTTCTTATCTGATTACTATTCACAACTGTACTAATTTAAAATCACTGAAATCCTTACTCAGTCACAGTTTAATGTTTTTACATGGCACTTCATTACATAGATGTGATAACAAAATTAAGTTTTTAACATGTCTTTTTTGGAGAGCTACCTTTCATATTTCCAGTAAATGGTTGAAAACTGACAATCACCTGAACATATGCTGATTCTAAGAAGCTGCTGATGTTCTTGCAGCAAGAAGGCAACCACAGCCAAAGAACAAACTCTTCACCCTTTTCACACAGAGCCAGAGTTACTTTTCTCTCTCACATTACAATCTCACTTCTAATGTTCCATGACATGAAACTGATAAAAATGAAATCTTTTGAATTTATCATGTGCCTACATCAAAAGGACAATTGCAAAAAGAGCAATCTTATCCTCACATGCTGGAGAAAAGCTGAACAATGAGTAAAAACAATTTCCTATGATATAGCATAGGTAGCATTTAAAAATATTCAACTTTCATTAAATTAAAACTTAGATTTTTCTTTGATTTCTTAAAGAGACTGAAATTTAAAATATTAGGTATGATTGCTGGTTTCATTTATAAACCAAGAAAGTGGTTTAATCATGTATCTGATTATCACCACTTACTTTCATTATGGAAGTGCATTATAACTGGTTTCATTACTGAATTTGTCAATTATACAGTCAAGACCAATCAACCAAAATGAAATTCTTAAGGAACCAAGAGTATAAAACTAAAAACTCCTTTCTCAAATAATTATCACAATTTTATCCTAATTCTTCCAATATGTGGAAATGTAATCCTACAGATGTTGAAATGATATGCAAGATATAAGGAATTAAAGCTAGAGAGAGTAAAATCAAAGGAGGCATAATGAGGATGATTATCACTATTATTATAAGTACATTAAATCATATGTAGACATACTCCATCTCAACATCCTCAACACTTGACCATAAGCTCTACCATTCACAGAGCAACATTTACATAGCAAATGCCACAGTACCTAGTAAAGAATAAAACTTTACAATACACTTTCTGAAATGAGTGTTAGTAAGTTAAGCAAGAAACTATCTTTGTCTTAAAACTCATTTTTATTCAAAAGATTAGCAACCATTTGAATAAATTTTTAGAGAAAGAAAAAATAAAGCACTTGAGAACTTAAAGAAACAAATCTACAGACAAATGTCTTTATAAATTTCCTGGTATTATGATTATAATAAGTTAAAATTATTGGTCTATGTCATTTCAATAAACTCAAGGAACAATCAGATGTGAAGCTTTTCCACCCTCCCACAACTAAATCTATTAACATGAAAATGTCATTTTTTTTTACTCCACTAGAGGGTAGTCTCTCAAAACTAGGGCTTGGAGCCATGAATCTAGCCTGTTTTTGACCTGTTGATAAATTAATCCTCATGTTCCAGTCTTCTCAACAAGATGTTCCTCTAGTATACTAATTAAGGTTGTAAAACATGCATTTTTAAAACTGCTGTCTCTTTACTCATAGGTATTATTACAGAAACATACACTGTTATGTATTTCTGTGTTTCTTTATCTAAATTTCTAATAACTGGATATGTGTTTTACATATGTAATATGTATAGCACATTTTCCTGGTAAATATACATTAGAATTAGTAAGTCTAAGAATAAAGGGAAATAATTTTCTTGAGGGTTTTATTCATTAGCGTTGCCTTCCCCAGAAGTATTTCCTAATATATACTCCTAAATACACACACAGAGAAACAGACACACAAACATCTTGACACATGTATCCATTTGTCTGTGGCCATCAGATTAACTGCATCATACATTTAAAAAATGGCTATAATTGGAAAAACTTATTTTTTGAAATACCTCCTCATATGCTAATGTTGTGAATTATAGAGAAAAAAACATATGCTTTATTTTAAAAATGTGGTCAATCCAGATAAGAAACATCATGGCTTAAAAAAAAAAAGTGCTATTGAACAATAAGCACATAAACACCAAATTAAGTAGAATCTACAGAAAACCAAATGCTGCTCAAAACAGTTTCAAGTTACTCTTTTTAAATAAGATAGCCATTGGCAAACTTTCCAGAGAGAGAGTTAGAGGTGCTGTGTCTCTCCTAGGTGTTCTTAATATTTGGGAAATCCTTATTTGTAGCATGCCCTGATGTTTTCAGAGAGAAAACAGTTTCTCTGGATGAATGATAACCTAAAAATGGGAAAACTTGTCCAAAATTTCTTCCTCTCAAAGGTTGGGGGGAGGAAGAAAGGAAGGATGGAAGAAATAATGAAGGGGGGGAGGAAAAGAGGAAGGAGGGAAGGAAGCAAGGAAGGAAAAAAAGGAAGGAGGGGAGAAAGGGAGGAAGGAAGGAAGGATGAAAGGCAGGCAGGAAGGCAGGAAGGAAGGGAATGATACCTAGGAAAATATGCAAGTTTGTTTCATTTATTTGTATCCTAAGCAGCAGTGTCATAGAACAGGCAGGTTGTTTCAGCCAACCAGGCGGGAGCAGCTGCGAGGGCTACATCTTGGCAGTCGGAAGCGATTGGCTCCTCTCTGGGGAGCGGAGGGTGTTCAGTTATTAATGACCGCTGAGCAGGCAGCACCGTGTCAGTGTGACAACTGATCGGGTGAACGATGCACCACTAACCACCATGGAAACAAGGAAAAAGAAAGCCAGCTCCCAGGATCTCTCTTCACTGGATTGAGAGCCTCAGCCTGTCGACTGAGAGAGAAAGAGTTCCGGAGAAAAGAAGGAACCCTAGCTGCAGTCTCCTGCCTTGCTTTTTATCTTAGAATACAGAGATAAGCTGGGTTGCATGTGTGCCCACCTATAGTACATGTTTGTGTATACTTTATTACACAGACACATGCACCTATTTACACCCGGGGAAGAACACAACCATGTGATTATCGCAACTGAAGAACTGAGGAAGCCGGCACAGAGGGACACGGAAGGTGGTGTATCACAGGAACTGCTTTTGCAAGGTAAGTTGAAAATATACATTTCTATTTAAATAAGCTCTATTTCTTCTTTAGCTGATGCTTGATTCCCCCCCAAACCTAAATTCTCCTTTGACGTTTTCTTCGTGTCTGAATTCTAATGCATTCTTCTTTCATTTTACTTTTGAGGAGAAATTCAAATGCAAAAGCTTCTGGCTTTGGGTATGCTTAGCTGTGTTTGTGGGATTCTCCAACATGCATTTTACTAGCTTGAACGCCCATCAGAGGATGTGAGTGGGAGAGAAAAAGCAGTGCTGGAAGAGGAGGGAGATGAGGGAGAGAGGGGAGAAGGAGACAGTGGGAGTGGAGAGGAGAGGAAGGAAAAGAGGGGAATATTCTTTTTCTTCACATTATTTGCAATGAAAAGCGGATCACCCATCATTCTGTATTTTAAAACCAATCCCCCAAATGGGGCATTTTTCTCCCTTTCACCCTGCAGTTGGAGATTAAGGCAAATGCTGCTGTATGTCAAGAGCTAAAACCATTAGGCAGAGTGGCGGAATGAGCATATCACAACAGTTACTGAATTTCTGCCAGGCTACATCTTACGGATTGGGGTAAATGACTTCCCTTTAATAACATCCTCCCGCTGGTCTGAAGGGACAGTGCAAATGTCTGATTACTAATGCAGCTGCAACGGACACACGAGGTAAAAGGATCCCAGGAACCAGAAGAGTTCTCATCTTCTTTGGTAATTAACAGAATCACAGCAGGGGGCTTTAAAGCACATTTGCTATTTCAGAAGATTTTTGTTCAAACCCACTACTAAATTCCCTTTATGTTATTGAGCTATGTGGCTTAATTTGTCTCTAATTTATTTATTTTTAACAATATGTCCTTGTTTCCATGCCTCTAATTTTAGTGACAGCAGGCTACAAATATGAGCAGAACCTTCCCAATTTAGTGAAAAAGGGGATAATGTGGATAAAAAAAAGGCAGGAAGTAAGGATTCAAAATATCTACCTAGGAAATAGTGTGCCTGCCCTGGTACTATAAATACTATTCGTATCCTACATTTCTCTTTAGTTTCAGAAGCAATGTCTTTGAGACAGAATTACTCTCAGTAAACTATGAGCATCCATGTACCGATGATTCATGGAATACACTCTGGGTTAATTTATGCTTCCAGTCTTGTAAAGGAAGCCAGCTACTTAGAATATGCTTTCAAACAGACAACATCAATTGAGGATGTTCATGGAAACATTCACTACCCCCTTTAATGGGTCCTGTAAAGACATTAAAACAAACCTAGTATTTGCATTTCACCTTCTGGAGCTCTCTTTTCCCTTCCTTTAGTTTACTGACCAAATAGTTAATGGAGTCTGCTTCTTTCCAACTGCATGGTAATTTTTTTTTTCCCTACAACTGTGATTTCGGAGTTATTATTGGTTTCTTAGTTTATAATATGAGCCCAAACCAAAAGACAATAACCAGTCACTTAGATGCTGCCACTTTCCCATAAATGTGTCAACATATGAGTCACTTCACAATATGTAAGAAGTCAATTAATTCCAGTGACCTTTGTAAATGATGACAATAAAGCAGCTCTGACAATATGCCACTGGTTTCGATTTTCCCTCTGTAAAATGAACAAGTTTAAAAAGAGGTTTCCTGCTCAGAGTGAAAAATGAAAGGTGCTGAAGCATTAGCTCGCAGTATTGGCAGCCTTGCTCACTCTGCCTCCAACGCCACATGCAATCTATAGAAAAAACAAAATTATTTATTGCAAAGAGGAAAAGGTGTTTTCTTTGCTTTTCTGCTATTCATTAGAAGTGCTGCTTTTGCCACAGAAGAGAGCTGAGATTTTTGAGGTAACCCCTAAGTTCCTAACCAAGAGGAAAAGCTGGAAGTAGACATTCAGCCTTCCGGTTTCAAACTCCTGGATAATGTAGCATTGCAGTATTGATTTAGGTTTTTCTTAGACCTTTTCCAGGGAAACTTTCCACACCAAAGGCGCACATACTTAAATCTGACAGAGCCTATTTTTAAATTGCAATCAATGATACCTAAGAACAGTGGATTTGCTGTTTAACCTTGGTAAAGCTCACATACATATTTTGTGGATGACACAGATCAACACTGTGCCCACTTGAGTCTAGAAATACAATCATTCCCGTCCCCCAGTGTTGTCACCCCGTGTGCGCTGGTGAGTTTGGTGATCTGATCAGCATCTACCAATGCCAGACGATGGACACAGGAACATGCCTGGAAGACTTAGCTGTAGTCTCCCCAATCATGGACCTATACCAGAAAGAGCTTTCTGGCAAGACAAGCATCGAAGGACCATCTTTTCAAGAGTGTTGCTTGTCACAGGCAACACACACTGAGTTAGAATGCTGATGAGTAGGTGGAATTTTTTCCTTTGGTTCTTATTGTTGCTGTTAGCGGCTTCACAAACAGTGTTATCTGCTTTTGAGACCAGAAATTTAGGGATCTATGAGAAAGGTAATCAACTTAGGATTCATTAACTGCTTTTTATCATTTCTTTCTTTTCTACACCTATTGCTTCTTTTATTTTTCTTCCTTTTTTCTCTTTGCCACAAAATGGGCTTGGTGTTTTACTACCCCCCCCCCAACACACTCTCTGAATTATTTCTAGTGCAAAATTCCTGTGTGATATGGCATGGTGATATTTATTGCAAATGAATTAAGTTGATCAGAAATGTTTGTAACCTGAGTTTAAAAAATAACACTTACATAAGTTAATTGTTATTACTTAGAAGTCCCTGAAAATGTTTACAGATGAGGTCTGTTGGGGAATTTGAAGGAGATCATTAAAAGGAAGCTACTGGCATACTAAAAAAATGAGTCCCTCCTTCTAGGCTCAGTAAGGATGCCCCCAAAGAATAATTTAAAATAATGTAGATCTAACCAATCTGAAGAAACAATGGACACATGTGCTACCCACTACAACATTCCACATCCACTGGGTTCTAAGGGTGGCATCACTTAGGTATCACTCTTTAATCCCATGAAACTAAATAAGGCCGGTAAACACCAGGCAGGACATCAACACGTCTTGTCTGTGCTGTCAAAGAGAAAGCTCTCTGATACTGGCGAGGCAGTGAGTACTTCGGAAAGCTTCACGGTGTTGCAGCTGAACACAAGCCCCGCACAAAGCTCCGTGAATTCCTCCCTGCCTCTCTTCTGATAAAGTGATGTCTGCCTCGACACCTGGGAAGTACAACATGGTCACAGTTCTTCCTCTGACCACAGTGTAAAAGCAAATCAAATTCTAATATAAAGAAAGCAGGTGGTGCCAGAGGATAGGAAAAGTAATGGAGAAGTAACAATATTTTCTTTAGTACGATGGGAGGCATGGAAGAAGATCTCAGGAGATGCTATTTAGAGGTCATTAAATACAGGGTGAGAGAAAAAGACAAAATGCTCATCTCAAATCTTTATGAAGAAATACGGTACCCAGCCAGCCATCTACTATATTTCCTTAACTGTTAAGTTTGTACATAACTGCTTGCTATTATGTTAATTGATCTTAGGCCACGGTAAGGGAGGGCTTTCTTTTTTTTTAAGGTGCCACTAATAAGGTCACATACATAGTTTCAGCATAAGAGAATGAAGAGCAAAAACATATTTTCATATAATAATAGAATTTTAGGACTGAAAAGGACCTTTAGAAGATCGTCTAATATGCTCACTTCATAGGTAAGGAAACTGAGGCACAAAGGGTTTAACATCTTTAGTCCAAATCAAGTAGATCTTTACGGAGGCCTAGAGTGGGTCCCTTTAGAGTGCTCCCTCCAGAACTCCATTAAAACTCCACCTACTCAGTCTTCCAAATACTGTTTTTAAAAGAAAAAAAGCATATAGATCTGTGAAAAAACAACAACAACAACAACAACAACAACAACAACAAAATTTAAGGAAATGTTTATCCAATAATCAAGTACTTGAAAAGCAAAAGAAGGCATTCAACACTAGAAGCAATAATAATTTGTTAAATATATACACCCAAGTATTTCAAACTGATATCTTTTGAATATAATATACTATGTTTTGTAAAGAGTCATAAATATAAGAGTTTTGCCCTGTTTTAAAACATCTTAATAACCCATTACTGCTACCCTTCAGCTACAGAGATTCAACTGTTTGTTATCCATTAGAAGTTTTTCTAGGAATTTTGAAGAGAATCTCAACCTTCTTTTTTATTGGGTTTCACTATAACATTTTAAGGCACTTACATGTGCCCTCATTAAATACAGTGTCCATTCCCAGAGTCCATGCTTAGCTTCCACATCATAATGAAAACCAGTGAGGTTTATTCTCAGGATAGCAATACCTACTTCCCTCTCTCCATCTCCTCATCCAGCCTTACCTTTTTCATTTCCAAAGTTTGAGTGAGACTCTGTAGGCAATGACATCTTCCCTTAATTTCACAACCCTATTTTTTTTTCTTTCTGGCAAATTTTTCTTGGTTTCTAAATGTGCTCTCCAAATTTTGCTTAGTATAATAGTAATGAACTGGCTCAAAAACTTTGGGGAAATAAAAAGGGATATAAAAAAAGTAACATAATAACTATGAATACTTGTTTAGAGCGATATTGGTTTACAGAGCACTTTCTCAACAATGACATTTGCTCCTCACAACAATTTGGTAAGGTAAGTATGATGCTATCATCATCCTGAGGTTAGAGATTTGCCACAGGCAGGGAGGAGTTAGGGTCTTCTGCCTACAAAGATGGGTACAGCACTGATCATAGTACCTGGCTGTGAGTCTGTTAGAAATATACCATCCCATTTTCCTGAGCTCCCACCCTAGACTTACCCTTCCAAGTTCTAGTTCTATGTCCTTTGCATCACACCACTCAAGCGGGAAGATTTTTACAAATAAAAATCTATACTTCTTAATTTAATTCAGACCTAACAATATGACTGAGTTAAACATGAAAAACACAACCAACATCTATTCTTGGAGAAAAATATTGCATGTTGTTCTATCAACTCATCTATATGTTTGTCTGACAGCATTAACATTTTGATAAACAGTTGACAGAGGCCTCAAAAACTGGATTAAATGGAATGAGTAAATTATTCAGGCAAGTTCCATGTTGCTGGCAGGTTATGAATGAGGTTCTGAAAAACCACCTGATATACCACCAATGGCTAAAGTGTCACCCTAAAAGCAACAGCTTTGGCATCTCCCTCCTGGTTAGTCTATTTCGGGAGATGATGACATACAAAGACTTCAATATGCCAGTTCGTGTATTCACATTATTCTGAGAGCCCTCTAGGGGAAATTGTGTCTTTCAGAAGTAATATTGTCCTTGGACTAAGTGAAAACCCCTAAAACACATGTATGAAAGTTGTCATACAAAGAAAGTGAAGATTCACTTCTGGAAAGTGAAGCATTCCACAAATGATAATCCTTCCTATGTAGGAAGGAGTATAAATATTTTTTTCTACCATTTTTTTCATGTCTGGATTGAAAAGGCCCACAGACTCCCCAAAGACCCACTGAATCAACTAAGGGCCTTGCATCAACAGGAAACCCTTTCCATTTCCAGAGGCCTGAAACCCCCAGGATTTAATTCCCTGAAGAGTAAGAGAGGAGGCAGTGTTTCCTGACTTGTTCATCACAGGGAGTCCAGGAACAGGAGAATGCATCCATTCTCCTGGGACCAAGCCTGCTAATGTGCCATGGACTAAGCAATGGCCATCATGAAGGCTCAGGACTCCCAATGCTTACAATGACTTACATAATGCTATATATTTTGACCACTGAAAATATTTAAAGAGGCCATATCTTCATTGTGGTAGAGAAGAGTGATTTGTGCTTATTACAAGTTTTCCCTAAAATTAAAAAACTGAATTAATAAAATGACTGCAAAGAAACAAAGGCAAATATTTCGGTAGATTCGTTGCACAGGAGTAAAATTTATCCATAATACCTTACAGTCTCATAAGACCAAAAGGTCAAGGCATTTAAATTACATTGTCAGCTAATTTACTCTTTACATTTGTTAAGAAAAAAAAATGAAAACTCAAAAACATTTTAAGACATGTAGTTTTAGAGATACCATTCATATTGGCCTTTATATCTCCTTAGGATATTTTTCTCATTGCTATAATTCATATGCCCAAGACATAGTGTTCTTATTATTGTTTGCTAACAGTGTCTCTGGGCTCCACACTGAATTTTATTTTCATCAAAAATTGGTCACTCAGAATCACCAATTATTTAATCTATTTCACAAAGAGTATACAGAACCACGAGGGCCTTTATTGGAATTTCAATAGTTGCAAGGAGTAATTTGAAAATACATCTAGACAGATCATATTTTGATTTCTACAAAGGCCATGGTGTTAATGGCCTTTCACTGCATCTGCCTAAGAACTGAGAACAAAGCAATAAAGTAGGCAAAATGGGGCTCAGTCTAGGTTACAATGCTGTATCATTTAAGAGAAAGTGCAATAGGATGGAAAGAGAAAAACAATGCTCCCACTGTATATGGGCGAGGGAGACATTCTAAGCACATATAAACCTTGCAAGCTCTATTCCTAGTAATTTTTGAATGAAAAATATATGCCATTATAAGATACGAGCTTAGACTGTATTCATCCAACAAGTCAATTTCTTGTATGAATAGATGAACAGATTCACTTACCAAACACATAATTTATATTTGTTCCTCTTCTGTAGTCTATCACCCACGTATTTTTTTTACTACAGCTGCTCAAGGAATAACGTAAGGTGATGTACAGCTAACTTTTTAAAATCAGTGAGGCATTTGCCAAACTACCATTTCCATTATCAGTTACTTTATTTTTAATGAGCAAGCAAATTCCATGTAAACTAATCCAAGGCTCATCTCTCATTTACACTATAAATTGTATCACAGTGTGCTGCTGTTGGGCAAAACAATCAAGGAAGTGAAGAATTAAATGTTTTATGACATAAAATACTTTTAGTAGAGACCCTAAGAGTTCAGATCACATTATCTCTTTGACAATCCTCTACTGGCTAAGGGAATGGTCATAATATTAGCAGATCTCATTTATTACACACAGACGTTTTCTGTGCCAAGCACTGCACTAAGCACTTTGCGGGTGTTTTCCCTTGTAATTCTCATAATAACCATATGGAGCAAGTACTGTTACTAACCCCACTTCACAAACAAGGAAATTAAGACTTAAAGAAGAAAAACAACTTGCTAATGAAAGGCAGAAGACGAAAAGGAACCTAGGTCAGTTTGGTTCTAAAGAACATGGCTTTAAAAAAAAAAAAAGAAAGAACATGGCTTTTGTGCATATAAGACAACATGGCCTCTTGTTGGTAGCCAACCAAATAAAGGTTGCCCATACTGCCTTCTAGGAGTCAGATTCTTCATCAAGACATAATCATACCATATATCATATATCATGCCATGCATTCTGCTTAGATGAAGATATTATCTCTGCAAGATTCACTCCTGTTCTCTTTTTGTTGTTGTTTCTCAAGGAAGAGTGATGATTGACTTATTTATATTTGGGTATCACCATTTGATTAACTAAAATGATTTTTGCAGTTCAGTTCACAGCTAGACTTGAGAACTGGCAACTTACAGTCCTCTTCTATCATTTTTCCATCAACGGTGTTCAACATGCTTCTTCACCTGTATGAACTAGCACAAAGAGAAAAATACAAAGCATAGCTTGTAAGTCTTAATTTTCATTATAACAGTCTGTCTACAGCCCTAATTCCAATCTGTGGATCCTTTCTTGCTCATGCATTCTCTTTTAAACAAGAATCATCAAAATAGTGAATACTATTTCACTGCTAATATGATCACCAATTTTCAGTGAAGTTCACCAATCCTCCTCAGTATTAATAAGCTTCTAGCTCTACAAAGTTAATAGACAAAACCTGTTTTTCAAACTGAGCATGCTGAACCAAACCTAAAACTTCAGCAGAAGTGTTCTACACCAGCTGTTTGTAAAACTTCAGCATTTCTCACTGAGTGACCTCCTCAAAGAGCTATCTGGGGAGTCCTTCAGTGTGACTGTCCTACATAGGAAAGGCTGAATGTGAAATTAAGGCCAAAATGTTACTAAGGATCCATCCCATGATTAGGAATGGGGTTTTGAGAGCTCATGTTCATGTATATTTTCTTTTCAGAAGGAAGATTTTTTTAAATATAAGTAACTGGACAAATGAAAAATGAAACTGAAGTTTGAGGTGATAAACAGATAAGATATCCATGCCTCATGAAAAACCTAACTCAATACATTTAAGAAATAAAGGATGTATAAATTTTAGATTAAAGTTTTGTTTTTTTTCTATGACCTCTTACATTTGTATACAACAATGAGGAGGGGGGGTGGTTGGCCACAGCTTCTCAACATGTACCACAGTCTGGAACCTGATTAAGTATTAAGTTATTTCACACCCCATGTCATCAAAGTGCCCAGCCTCACAAAGGAAGAGAATGGAGAAGCAAATGACTATCTTTAAAACCTCTTCTATTAAAACCAAGTTACTCTGCCTCCCACATCACATATTTCTTAGAATAAGCATAATACATTTCTCCTTTGAGAAGGATTTTACTTTTTAGGCAGAAGCTTCCAAAAACAGGTTCCTTCTATAGTTTTAAGCTTCTCAGCAAAGATCAGAAAGCTTATATAACAATAAAGCAAACTTGACAGTTCTCCCACCTGGTGCAACCTGATAGTATTTCAAGAATGACATAATAAACACTTAACAAAACTCAACTAACCTAAAATAAAAGTATAACTTACGGATTTTTTACTCAAACATTCTCATGAGTCTATATAACTTCAGAAGTATAGTGTGTTTAAAAAAAGATCATGGTTGAATTCCAGAAGGACTTATGAACAGCTAAGATCTTTCTCATTTCTTAGGGAATGGAAAGCAGTAACAAAATAAGAAAAAATTTCTTTACCATGAATTTCTTGCAAATTGAACATACAGAACAAGATTTTCAACTCCACCTTTCATCCCTGAATGTTGCTTATTAGATTTGGGAAATATCTGAAGGCTTCCTTCTATTTTTAAATATTGTGTACACCTAGGAAAGATGATGAATACTTACAAGTTTAAATCTGCCCCATAAAGAATTTTTCCTGTCCACAGCAGTAACCCTTTGACTGCCGCACCCTGCCTCCACTTTTCTCCACACCACACTGAAGGTAATGGTATACTGAGTTCTTAACCTCACTTAAGCAAGGACCTTCCTGTTGGATATAATCATGTTAAATTATAAATCAGTGTGCTACTTTGTACTTTACTTGATTGAGATGTCTATGGATCTTTGAAAGAAGAGATATTCTGAGATAATACACCACTTAGGCATTTATTTAGCCATGTCCTATCATGGTCATTTACTCAATCACCATAGATACAGGAAGGTCAATAAATGGAATCTCGAGAACTGGTAAGGAATGATGTATGTATGATGCAGCAAATACAACCAAATCTGTCAGTCTGTCTATCTATTTATCTATCTATCTATCTATCTATCTATCTATCTAAATTCCCCCATTTTAAGAGGTATCCTATCAAGATTTGGAAGGTACCATATTCTGAAAGTATTGCTAAATACACTATCTAGAAGTTATATATATATGTTTGTATATTTTGCTTCATTTTAAATATAAAAGAAAAAATTATTAGGCTGTTTCTGGGATGAGCTACATCAAATTCAGTTGGGCGCTTATTTTTAACACAGAATATTAGAATATCTGGAAGAATATAAGAAACCCTATGATTCTAAAATGATTTTATTACTATTATTATTATTTTAATTTTTGGCACCAAGTTTCAGAACTGATGGTTAAAGATTCAGGTCCTTTTCCTTTGTCTATTGTCTGCCACTCTTGTCTCAGGTTTGGAAAGATTGCTTCTTTGTGACAATTAATTGCCCGAATTGATACAGAATACACATAAAACAGATATGCTGTGCTCTGTTTTTTCCCAGAGAAGATTGGGAATAGGATATGGCTAAATGAGTTAGGTATTTGATAAGGGATCTGGCAGACATTCAAGTGGATGCTTTTAGTAATATGCTTGTAAGTCTGTGCTACTAAGGGTCCCTATCTCCACTGCCATTCAGTCATTTCTTGGCTCTCAGATAATGCCTGTAGCATGGTAGGGTATGCATCCTTTGGGGAAGTACCTACCAGAAGTGGGCAATACCTTTATTCCCACACATTCATGAACTCTTATTTTTCATGTACTATACTACATTTCACGTACAACTCAACTGAGGGTCACTCAGACTCTGCCCCCTGATACCATTAATGAATGAACTCTATACTGCCCATTGATTTGCTTTCAAATGTCACTGACTAATATAAGGAGTCAGAACAGGTATAACAGAATTATCAAACTGAGAGAGATTTTATAGATTTTAGGTCTCTTGCTCAAAGTGACTCATTACTGAAATATATAACCAAACCCAAAACCAGGTGATTCTGTCCTTGCCTAGTGGTTATTTCACAGCACAGTGACTGCAATGGTAGGGTTTAAAAAAGATTGGGCCATATGCTCCTATCAAATCATTCATTTTATTAAGCACCATTATGACCCAAAGTTCCCAAAGTCAACCCTGCAGGGAAATTCAGCAGTGCCTTCTCTGTGAAGGGCCCACAATCTCACTTAGCTGTTGGGAGTCTCACAGATGCCCAATCCATTCTCCAGTCACTTTTCAAGATGCCCTTTAGAGTGTATTTTATTGACAGTAACATGTTGCTGGTGTATGCATCAAGCGTGGGAAGTATTTGGGACTGCGGTTGAATATGTGCCCTAGAGCAATTTTAGCTGAAGAGTGGTTTTGTTGCTTTTTTAAGTCAGAGAAAGAGAAGGAGAGAGAGAGAGAGAGAGAGAGAGAGAGAGAGAGAGAGAGAGAGAGAGATTCTTAAAAGAAAAAACATACAAAAATGGCAACTATACAAAAAGATTCACATTTATCCAAAACAGAAATAGAACAATCCCAGTTCTTTGTGTTAATCCATTGGAAATTTCTTCTCTTCTTGGACATTCCATCTCAAATGTAAAAAGGCTCTGAGACATTCCACGCCAATCCTCTTTTCTAGGGCCCTACGAAACTTCATAACACACACACACACACACACACACACACACACACACACACAATAATTCCAATCTTTGAAATTACAAATCTCATTGCCAAGTTACTTTTGTGAGCTTTTATTAAGACCCTGATGTAAATTTCATCCCCAAAGAATGTATAATCTAGAATAATGGGCACTCTAGTCCTGAGTTACTGCACTAAAATTTTCACATTGATGACAATAACATGATCTTCTTCAATACCACTGTGTCCATTTATTATAGTGATTTCATAGAGAGAGTTCTCATTTTTCTCTCATGTGAAAAATCCTTCTTGTGAATACAAATGAATAATGTTTAAGTTAAACTTTAACAATCTATGTAAGACTTTGTTTCCCCCAAAATGTAACCACACCTTAAGAAATGACCATTGTCTTATCATTTCAGAAAAGTTGTATTAACATTTTTGTAGATTAGGTAACAACCATATTTCTCTATCTATTCCAATGCCATCTTAATTTACGCATCTATGCACACATCCAAATACTGGACTTAAAACAATTTGCAACTGTTAAAAGTTTCTTGCCAGTTTACAAACCTTTCAATTAAGTCTAGCCACATTTACTTGTACCTGGTCTCCAATAATATTTCTGCTTCTAAGACATGCCATATAACTGAGATGACAAGCATTGTAGTGACTTTTAAGAATTATTTTCATAGAAAACACTCAAAAAAAATCGACTGGCTAATAAAATTCTGCAATATTTAATGGGAATTAAAGTCAAATCCCATTCATGTAGCTGTATTTTGCTCTGCCATTTCTCCTGTTCTCACATCTCCACCTTCAAAATTAGTCTAAGTTACAACAAATTCTAATAAGCTATAACCATCACTATGACTATTATTAATTTAATAGTGATTAACATTTAGGGATTACTTTGTATGTTGTATTTTTCTGATGCAGTAATAAGAACTTTTTTATACTAAGAATTTTTAATGCATTATTTGTTTAACTTTCATGAAATGCCTCTGTGTAGATATTGTTATCATCCATCTTTTAATACATAAGGAATCAAAGTCAGAGGAAGAGAAAGAATTAGAGTACGTGCCTGATCCTTTAATTACTAGGCTGCATCTACTGACCGCCATTTTAAGAGTCAGAGAGCAGGAGAACCAGATCAAGCATTTGCATTGGCTACTTAAGAAATCTTAAGGTTAAGGGTGGGGCAAAGTGGAAACAGTGAAAAGTGATATTCCTATGGCATTGCTTTGGAGGAAAGGTTATATTTTCATTTT
This sequence comes from Spilogale gracilis, assembly GCA_004023965.1. NCBI lineage: Eukaryota > Metazoa > Chordata > Mammalia > Carnivora > Mephitidae > Spilogale > Spilogale gracilis. The sequence continues at coordinate 82,172 of PITA01004056.1, forward strand.
CAGTTTTCAAACATAACATCACTCATATATCTGGGTTTGGGGTTATACTCAGGCAACATTTCTGAAAATCAACCTTGCTTAAAAAAAAAAATGGCTCCAATTGTTGAAGAAGTCCTTCTTTCCTTCTTTTATGTATACCTTCATTTTTTACAGCTCTAGCTGGTTTTACAGAGTTGGAAAGGATGGAACCCCAGGTAGAAAGGAAACAGAAGTCACACAATTCTCTTTCTCCCACTCCTTCTGTGTCCTGCTGCCCCATAAATGTATAGTTCTGTAAGCCACAGTTCAGTATTATTCTAGGGAATGAAACTGTCTTTTGTCATCTGCTTTAGATTTACCAAATACAACCTTTAATTCCAGAAATGTTCTCACATCTGCTCCTAGTGCTCCCAGTTTATATATTTTGAGAATCATTATGCTGTCAGTTGAGTAACTAACACCATCACTTCAATTGCTGCTGCTCTCAGTTTAAAAAGGGGAGAGGGGATATTATACATGAAAGTATTAAGTATGGTTGCCAGCACTAGTTTAAAGTGGTGCTAAATAATAGAAAAGCCTCATCATCAATCCCTCTACCTAGTCTTTTTGGGGTTTGGCTTTTTGGAACACCTGCTAAAGAAAGATTTTTAGATGTGGGGAAAAGGAGGGTTAACATTAGTAGGAATGGAAAATGTGGAGGACTTGCCGAGAGGAAGCAGGGGAAGAGATATGAATGTATTCTGGTAAGTTGAAAGCTGCAGTATTCATTAACTAAAAATATGCACACAAATATCCAGGCTCTCATTCCATTGGAAGCAGAAGCAAAATCTGGAACAAGAGAGTCATGACTTCTGGAACAATGAGGGAAAAAGGAAAAGCAAGCAGGGGGAAGAGGACAGTCTGCTACACATGAAAGAAGGAAATATAAGGGGAAGGGAAAAGGTGTTGCAGGTACAATAGCAGTTAAAAGTAAGTTGGGTGCAAAGTACAGATCCACTTGCCAAAACACAGAGACAAAAGCTTGACCATAGACTTCCAAGAGCTCCTAGGGCACAACAATTTCTATTGCCACACCAAAGGAATCATGAAAACAGAAATGTACTCATTTCTCTAGATTGAAAACTTAAATTTGTATTTCCAAATAAAATAATCAAAAAACCTTTTAAAGTGCCCTTTAAGAGTAATTTGATCCCTCTCTCTGAGATAAACCAAAGAATCCCAGTGTCAGTATGTTGAAAAATGACAAAACAGATGTCAAATAACCTTCATTTTGCAACAACAACCTTCTATGAATCTGACATCTAGTTATTCCACTTAACATATATGAAACTCAGAAATTATGCAGCCAAAGAATGGAATACTAATTCATGGCAGCATGTGGAAAGGAGCAGATGAGAATAACACACCACGGAGATATATAAATTGACCAAACGAGGCTGCATATGTTGCCATCTTCTATGACAACAGACACTTACTGACTGACAATTTACATCTGGTTTGCTCCCCAATTCTGCAAATCACAAAAATGGGTTGCTGTGGCAACTGTCATGTGCTATTTAGCTTGCTGGGAGGAAGAAACAAAACAAAACAAAAACCTCAAAGTATCTTTTAAGACACAAATACAGCATGCCTTTTTTAATGTTCCTCCTGCCCCAAGAGAACAAATCTCCTGACAGTAGATTTATTTTATTCATAGCTTTAAAAATGGGCTTGCTTTCTGTCGTTTGCATTTTTTTATCTGTATACTACAAATTAATGCAAGTAGGAAAGCAAAAAAATCCATAGAAATATAAAGGAGATGGATACAGATTGCCTGAGTCACATGAATGTGATAGGGCCGTTGTCATATATAGCATCCTCACTTTTATCATCGGCAGCTCTTTTAGCCAATTTAACTCCACTGATGTATGTATCAAATTCATGCATGATACGCCGAGGAATATACTAAGAGCTTGCCTCTTAAAGCGTCAGCAAGGGAAGCTTATTTTTCTGAACTGAAAACTAGAGCAATGTGCAAAGAAAAGAAATTAATTTTCACGGACGCACATTCTTAATCTCCCAGTAACACATAACATAGTCTGTTCATAAAGATGCTACATGGGACCTTAGAACATGTTACTAACATCTGTGCACCATGGAGCAAGCAAATTAACAGCTCCACACTGAAGAAAATGGGAAGAAGAATACTCACCCCTTACGTACTCAACTCTCCCCTGGAACCTAAGAGAGTGAAGGCAAATATGTAAAATGTTTAAGGCCCTGAAAATGGACAATAAAAGCTCCAGTCATTGTTCTCCTTACCAAATGGCAAGTTAGATAACTTTTCGAACTCCCCAGATAGTGGTCTGATGTGGGAAGGTCAACTCTTTGAAAGAGCTCAGTCATAGCTCTTGAAACAATAGAAGTCTCTTCTCTCTGGAGTTTGAGCAGGCTAAAAAAATGGTCCACTTAAAAAACAAACAGGTATGTCCTCCACCATCACCACAAATGCCATATGAAAACCTGCTCAGGTGTCTCACCACCCTAGGCTTGACTAAAGGACTCATTATTTTGAGGCAGGAACTCAAACAGGGCAAAGACTGGTGAGGTAAGGCTGCTAAAACATATTAGAGATCTATAACATAAATAACAATAAGGTAGGAGGAACTGGAGCCTCGGTGTGTGAAAATACTCTATATGCAGTTATGCACATAAAAGTGCCCTTTGCAGATCTTGGAGGGAAAAGTACCTGACTGTATGCTGTATTAGTCTTCTGCTGCTCCATTTAATCATACCAAAGAAATGGAATGAACACACAAATAGATTTTTTTTCACTTTTCCTTGGGCAACAATAGAGAACAATCAATTTAAAAATAATTGGAGAAATTTGTGTTTTGTTCAGAAGAGAAAAGGAAAACATTCATTCAGCAGTACCACATAGAATCATTTGCTTAATAGCATTTCTAATATGTTATGCATTTATGCAATCTACTTTTTACTATATTAAAATGCAAAAACAATTACCCTGAATGTAAATCCTAGAAAACAATAAAAGTTTCTATTAAATCAGGGAAGAGACAGTTAAGCTGCAGTGTGATTTGCAGATGCTCATGAATAGACAATACTTAGAGTTTGTCTCACTTGAAAGTGAGAGGCTGGTGAGGATTCAGAGATTCCCTCTTTCCCTCCGTCCCATTTTCCCTCATCCTTTCTCAGTTCTTTCCTACCCTCCCTCCTTCTCTTCCTTCCTTTCTTCTTGGACTCAGAATAAGGAGAGTTTTTATTTAAAGTCTAATCCTTGAAATTATGTAGGCATGTCAAATCGCCTCCTGTCTCAATCCCAGTCTCCAGCAGGGAGAAACTTCCTGACAACATTCACTTATAAATAACTGACACTCAATTGATCAGTCAGAGGGGAATATGGCAATATCAGCCCTCTGGGCCCTTTGTCACACACAAAAAATCTTGGTTTGTTCTTTGTACACTTTCATTAAACCTATTTCTATTCATTAAAAACTCAAAATAAGCATGTTCAAGAAGAGGTGAGTGAACACTAAGCAATGAATACAAAGATTCTGCACATGCACAATAAGCATTTTGTATCTCACTACATTGAAAGAAACGTTTTTAATTCACATGCTTTAATTGTAGAGCTCCTGAGGTTCTTATCTCAACTAGGAGATTCAATAAATGTTTTTCATGCTCATATTAAATGTCAAGGCCATAGATTTGTTATTTCAGACTAGTGAGCAATACCGGTGGATCAGAATGAACCCCCAAAGATTTCTTTGCCACCCCCAGTTGTCCATTTCAAAGCTCCAGGTCACCCTCTATACTTCCAACTCTGCTGATAATACAATAGAATCTAGTATACAGAGCTTAACTTTTCAAGTAAATTTTACTCATTTCATATGTGCTTCATGAATTCTGGATGCTTCTGCTGAAACTTGGTGCCAACAATATTTGCCCAACCTTGACTAACAGCAGCCATTGTTTTGGTTTGTATTAACTTTTGTCTTTAACAGAGTATATATGAATTTTATTACAACAAGGGTGTTATTGTATGCCCTAAAATATTTAGGGGAGCAGTGTCTTCTGTAAGGATCATTTCCATCACATATTCTTTATTCCAACTAGGCTTCATTAAAGACACAAACCCGGGACTGTTGAGATAGTGACTATTCCACTTGACCACTATGGGTTGGCAACCAACAAGGTCTGGTCTCCACCCACACCAAAGTTGAGGAAAGTCGTCAAGAAAATTGGTTTGGGGCACCTAGATGGCTCAGTGGGTTAAAGCCTTTGCCTTTGGCACAGGTCATGATCTCAGGGTCCTGGGATCAAGACCCGCATCAGGCTCTCTGCTCAGCAGGGAGCCTGCTTCCTCCTCTCTCTCTGCCTACCTCTCTGCCTACTTGTGATCTCTCTCTGTGTGAAATAAAAAAAATCTTTAAAAAGAAAAAAGAAAATTGGTTTGGTGTGGTGGGTGGCATGTAATAAACTAAAAGTAAATAAATCATTTCCTGTAGTTTTCAGGGGCTATGCAAGGAAAATGAAACAGGGATAGGGACTTGGAACAATACTTTTGGTAAGGAGGTGTATAATCAGGTATCACTTGTAAAGAGGGTACAGCAGCACATGCCAACAGGATTAATGTGGGAACCAAATAAGGACCTATGTGAAAACTGAACTGAATTTTTGCAAGGTAGCACATTATGATTGCTATTACTTTTGTTGTTCTTTTGTTTGCTGATATTGTTATATGAGAGAAACAGGAAATTAATAGAAATGACAAGGACCTTAAGAACTTTTAGGATCAGGACTATAGTGAAATATGCAAGGATAAATAAATCATCAATGACCCTATCTGCCCATGGATATTGGAATTAAATCTACATTAGAGAAAATTACATGTTTTTCCTAATCTATGTTTCTCTGGACAATTAATGGGAATTAGTCATTAAAGAAAATCTCAAACTAAACTTTTTCAACTCCATATTCTTTGTTATCCTTACACAGTTTAATTCTCCTATATTAAGGACAGCTTTCATTCACTAAAACAAAATTATACCTTCCAAGAAAATCTATACACCAGGAATAATCACAAAGATATATTATATCTTACTAACCAGCAACATGAATTACAATGAACAGAAATCAGAAAAAAAAATTCATTCTATTTACAATTTATATCTTGAACTCCAGTCCATAGTAGTTTGGTCTAAACTTTATTACATGGTTGTACTTCAAGAAAACATGTAAAATATGAATGTAATATTTTTAAAAAGTAAGTATAAAGTACACACAACTCTTAAGCTTCAGAGAAGGTTTCCCATAATGTAAATCAATGTTGACTAATTCTTCATCGAGCAATATGAAATATTCCTGCAATAAAAATTAATGGTAAATCAACTTTATTTCACAAAGTAATTTTGATTGGACACATGAGAATAGTAAATCTAGGTGAATGTCCCAGATCAAATTTAAACAATTCTAGAATTTGAATCATGTAATAGTGTGAAGGGAAAATGTTTTCTCATAACTGAAAGCCAATAATCAAAAATGAAAACATACTATATCCTACCCTTTGAAGCTAGTATAACATATTGTAAAACCATTTGCTTTTCTAAGCCTAAAATGATAGTTTCAAACATATTCTTAATTACCTATAGAGAGTTTATCACTAAAAAGTTCTTCCAAACAGGTGATTTTCCACCTAATTTTTATCTAATCTATAAATGATATGGATTCTAGGCTTTTAACTATAAAATGAGTACAAATCTACATTATTTTGAAAGTACCCTCTCTCCTCATTAAGATCTAGAACTCTTTTTCCATGACTGGTCCTCTAGACATGTGCAACCCCCCCAAAAGATGCTTAAGTTGGCATATTGCCCAAGCTCTTCCTGAGGTAGCTATTGTAAAAGAAGTAATAATGTTAGCAAGCGCCTATACTGGCCATTAATACAAAATTAAAATTTGGTAGGCACCACAAATTGTACTACTTTCCATTTGAAAGAAATGGCCATTTGCTTTTTTTACTTTGTCATTTAACGTTAGTCCTTTCTATTCACTACCTAAAGGTAATACGTATTTCCTTTTTTATGTCTCCGTTTCTAGGGATCTCATATTCTCTCAAATGTTAGTTACCTTAGCCTAATCCTTAAAGAGGATAGTGGTTAAATACCACCAGAAACTTACAAAGCCCACTATGCGCAGGTATAAGGTGAATTAATTTGATCCCTTGTGTCAATAATAATTTCTAATGAATTCAAGGAAGTCTCAGTCAACCAAATCTCACAGAGTTGTCTACATGAGGCAGTCCTACATAATGGATCCCGAGTAAAGAGCTGTTGTGATATTCCTGTAAAATTAAGTGGCTATAAGTTAGGTGACCGGAAGAAGGAAACTCAAGGTTTTAACTTGCATATAGTATCTTTTATTTCCATATATGAAACATATCATAAGCCTTCGCTGACCTCCTGCACATCCAGAACTAACTCTGTCTGCCCCTTCAGACTTCTTCACAGTACCACCAGGTCAAATCCCATTCACCATTTGTCAGCACAAGTGTCAGGGGAAGTGTCCAGGACTGGTCTACTAAGGGAGTGTCCTCTCACTGAAAGAGGCACACACGTGTGCAAAGACATGTTAATTGCCTCTCTACTTTGCTTAAAGATTGCTTTGGAAACTCAAAACCATAATCTGGCAAGACTTTTTTCAAGCTTTCAATGGAGTTTTTGTTGTCATTCTGTTTTAAAATCTTACAGCCCTGGACACAAACATGGGCCTGTTGTTTGAAGGAGTTTGTCAGGAGTGTTAGGAGGTAATCACACAGCATGAAGAAAATCTGGCACTTTTCCAATGAAAATAAACAAACAATTTCATGCTCATTATAAGGAACTAATGATATAGACCGTATCGGTATTATCAGCTCTAAGTTACAGAACAGAAAAGCATCTTCTATCACTGGACTCATGGCAGCCACATGCTGACCGGTGACACACTTGAAATGTGGTGCTACGATTTATTCTCTTGTTCACTGCATTTCAAGAAATTTTTTGACCACAGGGCCTCATTTTATTCCAATTCCTTTCAAAATTTATTTTCACAATCCTTAGCAAAAATATAAAATACACTGATATTTATGCTGTTATGTTTAGTAGCAAAGAAAAAATCAATATTTTAACATAGGCAGAACAGAAATTGAACTGCCTGGAAACTCTGTGCCTTGAGTTCTTGTCAGAGGAACATTGTTCTCGGAATGTAATTTTGAGTTTTCTCTAATGATATTGCAGCCAAAATATTCTTCATTCCCTGCCTGTAGTACATCATAGGACTTTTGTCCAGAGGCTTTCTTATCTTCTTTACAAAACAATGACTTTCTGTTCTGCCAAACTGAGCAAATCAAGGAGTACAGATGCGGTGAAAACCTTTTCGCTACCATCCTTTTGCAGCATTATCTCTGCTTAAAAATCCACCCTTCCTGAGATTGGTATAAAAGCATTTACTTGTGGCAACAATATAGAACAAACTATTTTTCTTGTTTCTTTGGAGAGGTGGGAGGGGCACATATATGCCCATCATGTGCTCTCATGTGTAAGACCGAAGGAGAGCACTGTTTGTAAGATCAGAAACACAAGGCAGAATGCATGTACCTGGTCCATATAATCAATGCGAGCTGGAATCACTGTTTATTTATTTTCTTTTAACTACACCAGGAAGATGGAGACCTCAAAGATTTAGGTTAGGGTATTTGGCTGTCTTCCGATGAAGAAGAAAATGATTTAAAAATTGCCTGAATTATCTGCATAATTATCCCAAATGCTTTCAACTGAAATGTAGGATAATTGACAGCAGGTCTCCATGAGACATGCATTTTCAAACCATTGTACTGTAAGACAATACTGTGAGTATTTCTTGTCATTCAGTTAGGGGTTTGTTAGGGAAACTATCTCCGAATGTAGATGGAAATGCCCCTGAAGATAATAGTATGGCATCATCTACAAATCATCCCACTGCACTAGCTTCCCAAATAAGCTGGAACTGATCAATAAGAATGAGCTTTTTTAAATCAAAAGTATCAAGGAAAAAAGGAAAGCTTATGGAGGAAGAGGTTTCCTCTTCGCCCATGTGAAATTTTAAGTACAAATTAATTACTAACAAAATTAATTACTTAAATATCTACTGATAGGAATAAAAACTGGAACAAAATGGGTACATTTAGTACAAGAATTTAGCCAATCACATTGAAGATTTTCTGAACAGAACTAAAGGGATCTTTGTATAGACATGTACGGGCACACACACATTTTGGCAAGAGGATAATTATTTTTCCCATATAGATACATAAATTGTTTTGAGATACAAATAAAAAAAAACTCTCCAAATTCTCTATGAATTTGTAAATGTCCTAAGAATGCTTTCATAGACTACTTGTGATCCTGGTAAAATTCGCACCCTATATGTATGCCATAGTTTGATACACGTGTAAAATGTAAACATGATGGAAACCTGAAAATATCTTGGAATCTCTATGTAGATTTATCTGTCAATAAGACTAACTTTGCATCAGGCAAAATACTGGAAGATCTGTGGGCTTATTTATTTAAGAGTATTACAAAAATTATGCAATCATAGCACTGAAGGAGCATCTTACTTTAGTAATGAAGTTCCTACAGGTCACAAGGTCTTTTCTCAATTCTTGGGACTGTGTGCTATCGGTACACTGCTGTCAAAGGACTGTCAGTCATCCAAATAGAGATCTATGTAGTTCAAACATAACGTGAAGCAAGCTTTCCATTACTCTGTTTCCCAAATTGGAAAATAAGATGCTTATACTACAGTCTAAGATGAGTGAATGTCAAGGATAATGCATAAGTGAGCGCTTGTCCCCAAAGATGCCTACACTCTGGGCTAAACAAATGCTAAATAACAAAGGAATAATAAAAAAGAATTTAAAAAAGTAAATCAGGCAACCAAAATCCACTGGCTCTCACACAGTACTGAATGAAGTACCGTTATGCTTTACTATAGAGTTCCTCAATACATGAAGTGATTCTCATAGACTACAAGCATAAAGAGATGAGTGCTGGCTTAGAAATATCATTTGTTTTGCTAATCATGTACAAAAATCAACTTCACATATAATGTTATTAATGCAGTGCTTGGTTGAGCAAAAACTATAATTAAAAATAAATACAAATCAGAATTCTTTTCATAATGAGAAATGACAGTATCACGACAAGCTGGTAATTTGTGAGTAGACAGAAATCACTACATCAGTGTGAAACTTATGAGACTCAGATTTCACTCCCCACTTTCTAAAAGAAAATTATAAGGGAGGAATTTCTGCACTGAAAATTATCTTTTTCGGTTGTCACTATGCTATAAGTAGCTTCCACAAATCTCATGTTTTGGGGGTGCTACATTTGGAATATTTTTTTAAAGAGAACTATCCCGATCCTGTTTTACTTTATTCCTATGGATCTCTGCACATAGCACAAGCCTCAAATCTGAAAACAAAAGAAAAAAAGATAAAATGTCCAAGACTCCCCCGAAACCCTCGAAATCTGCCTAACAGCATATTTTAAGATTTGGGGGAAAAAAAAGAACTGTGCTATTTAAGTTACTCTTGGTTTCTCTAAGAGAAATTAATCCTGAGCTTAATTTCATGAGGGATGGAAATAGTACATGACTTAAGATCTGCAGGAATGTTCTCTCTGTTCAAATATAAGGTCTTGAACATGAAAGGGACACAAAATAATATAAAATCTACCCACTTGTTTTGTTATTGTTGTTGTTGTTGTTGTTTTATCTATCCAAGCCAGTTTGAGAACCTCAAAATATCTGATGTGAGAACCTGAAAATGCCAGAATCTAAGGATATCAGTCTCAATGATAGTATCCATTAACTGTATGAGTATCCATTACATTTCAGTACATAAATTCTGTACAATAACAAAAGTAATTTTGCTCTAATTAACAGACTTCTGTATAATGGCACTGTATAGGAAATCTCTATGAGATTTCAGAGAACGTTAATAATCAATTTGGAAACAACAGTGAAAATTTCGCTCAAACCCCACCTTTTGCATGGAACTAAGAGAACAATATGGTTTATCTGACGGGCACAGCAAAACTGGAGCCCATAAAATGGATTTTCTTTTTCCAGCTCCCACTATGCTGCCTTAGAAATTTCATTTACATTTATATATATATATATATATATATATATATATATATATATATATATATAAAAAATTTTTTTTTAATCAGAGGAGAAACAAGTAACAAAAACCAGTGTACCATCCAGTGGAAGGAAACACCTTTCTGAAAAAAGATAGTAAGATGATGGGTGTTACGTTGATAAACATTTGAGAGAAAGTAGTTTGCTAGTATTAAAGGATAAACTGAAGAATAATCCTGGAAGCACCTCCCCTGACAGGCACTTGGAGAGAGACTTCTATAGAGAAAGTGCAGGAGCAAAGACAGAGAATTATTGATTGACTCTGGTTTAAAGCCAACCTGGCTGTTTCTGGTTGGTTTCAATTTTATAACCTTGAGACATCGACAGGCTTAGATTTTGGTCTGCTTACATGGGCCCCTGGCCTTAGGGCCACTTCAGTCTGTCTCCTTGTTTAATTAATTTAACAAGGTTAAAGGCCAAGATGGGGCTTCAGAGGCAATGAAGGGATCTGAATGTACATCTGAGGGAGAGTGATTTGGCAAGTCATTTAACCTTTTTGGCCTTATATATAAAGTAAGGATAATGATAGTGTCTACAAAAAGAATGGACCTGAGGATTACCTTTGAGAACGCACGTAAGGTATGAGACCAGTGGCACATGGGACATGTGTGGCATTGATGTATTATTATTAACTGCTACTACTATACACACCCTCTTCCTGAGCATTTCCTTTTCTCCCTGCTCCATCCATTAGGTGATTAATGTTGGCCATGAAAGCTGAGTGCTATCCCATACCACTTGGGGATTCTTCCCACCTTGCAAGGAGAGAAGTCAATTTGGATTAGGACAGAGACAAGGGAAATGGACCTGACTGTGGCAGGCCTATAGACTGAGGTGATGGTGAGGGAATTTGCACTAGAAAGAATGCCTAAAGTCTCTCCAAATTTTCAATGGTCCTGTAGAGTATGCCACCTTTGCACGAGTCATTTCACATCTGAGGGTCTCTGCTACTTCATTTCTAAGACAGAATGGATGGTTCAGAAAGTGAGGTCCTTGGAGCCCTTTCAGGATCAGATGCTATGGGCAGGAAAGCCAACCTGGGTACCATCTAAATCTTTCCAGATGTCTGCCTTCCCACACTCTCCAATGCCATCCTACCCCTCCTGTGCTAACCAGAGTAGATCATCTTTCCTATGTTTGACTTAATGTAAATACAGGTAACACTATGTGAACAAGAATTTATGTGAAGGGTTTCACAATCAAAATGAGGTTGAGAACCAATGGGTCTCTATATCCATTTCCACCTAAGAATTTATAACACCAAAAATATGCTGATTTTATATGCTACCAAATATATCCAGGTGGATGAAACTTTAATAGTATCAAAAATCCCCAAGTATCTTCCCCGGTACCTGGGTGGCTCAGTTGCTTAAGCATCTGCCTCTGACTCAGATCATGATCCTGGAGTCCTGAGATCAAGCTCCATATCAACCCCCGGGGTCCTGGGATCAAGTTCTAAATCAAGCCCCACTTCACCGTCTCCCACTTCCCCTCCCCCAGCTGTGCTTGCTCTCATTCTCTCTCCTTCTGGCTCTTTCTCACTCTCAAATAATTTTTAAAAAGTCCCTACCTTTCAATTTAGCAAATAATTATAATGGTTCTATTGTATATATGTCAGTATTAATAGTTACTGACAATTCATTTTTCAATCAAGGAACCTAATCCCAGCAATTTCTTTACCCAGTGGTTAGCGTGCCTTAATTTGATGACTAAAGTAACTCTCTTCGTCATTTACTACTGTGTAGGTATAAACAGGAAATGAAATAGGAATAACCCCAGGTAATTAATCTGACAGCGTTTAGAAACCTCATGACTAAAGTTCACTGAACCTAATGTGTTAATAACATAGGCCTAGACTACTGAATGTTAACTTGTGATCAGTTAAATACAAAGGTTTAAATTGAATAAGTCAGTTTACCCACAACTATTTTTAAACATCTTTTTTCATGCTCAGAGAGAAGTATATATCTTTTAGAATGGGAAGGAAACTTAACTATCATATAATTTTAAATGATCTATAACTTGAGGTACAGGAAAGTAAGATGTCCTGTCCACAATTATAAAATCATCTAGTAAACCTGACCCATGTTTCATATCATAAAGCAAATTTTCTTCCTCTGCATCGATTTTTTAATTAATAGATAAATACTATAACATTCATTAAATAATTCTAGTTACCATTATCTCCTTTCTAGAAGTTGACCTACAAATTCAAACAAGTAATTAGTTTTGAAAAACTGGAAAATAAATATTTCTCAAGGAAAAATGAATTCCCTTTTACAGGAATGCATTTAGTATAATTCAAGAACACCTTTGGGATATGGAACCTTCAATTAGAACTGAAGAAAGATTGAGTCTTACCACAAAGGAATATAAAGACAGATAATGGGGAAATGGAATTTAAGTTCCTTACACAAATGAACTTAGCTAGCAATTTGCTATAAAAGAAAAGGAAAAACTGGGCTTTAATGTAGCCATGGCAACTTCCTATCTTCACTAATTTTTGAACTTAAATATACAAATGTTTCTCTTCTTCAGACTCTATAATCTTTATAATACACATAATGAGGTACAGGGAAGAAGACACATTTTGTGTGCTTTAGCACTGTAAAAATTCACCTGAAAGATAATGGATTTTAAATCTTCTTCCCCTCGTGTTTCCCTAGTATACTTCAGTTTATTTTTAGAATAAACATCATAACAGAACACAGAACACTCGGGTTGCTTCTGTGGGGTGGCCAGAACTAAGCATCCCCTCCCCGGTACGTCCACAGAGAAGGGCATGTACTTTTATTATGCCCAATCTGTTGTACAGCATCCTTCGCTATCCACACCTTTGATAACTGTGAGCTTGGTGAGTAGATACTGCACCTGATTCATTGCTGACTCTCTAGCATGTACAACAGTGCCTGCCAAAATGTAGTTATTCAATAACGTTTCTTAAGTGATGAAAAACAGATGAAGCTAAGGAATAAAGAACTTTTTGACCAAGGAAAAGGAAGCTTTTGTGCTATAAGTTTCCACATATAATTATGTCTAGAAACAATTTCTATTTTTAGATTCAAGAAATCTCAAGTTATAAGGAGTATCTGCAGGTTATTAAAATTTTTGTAAGATTTGAGAAGTCCTAAAATTTCTTCCTCTTAATATCATAAACTGTTTCATTGGATGCTGGTCAATTAATATGTTAACACTAATGTACTAATACACATTAATAAATATTGTATGTATAATTTGAAACATAAAATGTTTTAGGACTTTGACTCTCCATGATGATTCATAGATCTGTACCCCTGAAACAAATAAAACATTATATGTTAATTTAAAAAAAATTCCAAAAAAAAAGAAAAAAATTTTTTAAAAAGGTCTTCTGAACCACCCCCTATCCACATACACAAAAGCCTTAACTGTCAAATTATATTCTGTTGATGAAAAGTAATCTTTAATCTGCCAAGTTTTCATAAATCTTATGAGATTACAAATGAAAGCACAGTGACTGATGCAGTAAGCCCTCAGCAAATATTTAGGGAAAGACAGAAGAATAAATGGAAGAGTAGATAAATGATACGTTCTAATGAGGGCTGACATTGAACTTGTAGGACTCATTCGTTCAAGTCATTTAAAAGAAGCTTTATATAATACACTTCCCTGAGATGCCAGTTTTCATTCCTGGTGACGTGTCATTAACATTACCTTCTGAAGTTTTATAGTATTCAATTATAATTTATTTTGCTTTAATATAAAATAAAAGTTCAGCTGCATTTAAAACTAAAAGAAGGTACGAAAATGATCTTCTAAAATAATTTTGCTTAAAAAAAAAACAACTGAAAATAAATTTGTTAATTATGAGTTGGTTCTTAGCTCCTAAGAATAGGACCATATACATGAATGTTCACCCTAAAAAAAGGGAATCAGTTAATGACAATGTATACAATGTTAGTAACAATATACACTGTTAGTAACCATAGTTTATATGGCTTATTCAACATATTTTTTTAAAGATTTTTTTATTTGAGAGAGAAAGAGCATGAGCAGTGGGGAGGAGCAGCAGAAGAGAGAGAAACAGGCACTCCCTGAGCAGAGAGATTAATGCAGGCCTTGAGTCCAGGACCCCGGGATCATTACCTGAGTCAAAAGCAAACACTTAACCAGCTGAGCCACCCAGGCGCCCCAGTTACTTACTATATTTTAAGAAAGAAAAGTAAGGTACTTTCCCTATATGTTGTGTACTTTACATCCACCCACCCATAATATAGTATTTATTGAAGACTTGTGCTCCAGTCCCTACACTAGGCTCCAGAGCAAGCAGTGGTCCTAAAACCTTTAAAATTCTTGAAATATTGAGTTTTTTAAGTACAATTTTCCGACTCTTACGTTAGAAGAAAAAATTTTCCAGCATATTGATGGAATATGAGAAATTATGGAAGTATACCAATAATCATGAGATGTAAGTTTTCTAAGCTTGAAAATATTTTTTTAAGTTTATTATTTTTTTCAATGCATTCAAAAAGGAAAAGTGGGAGAGGGAAAGGCGGGGGAGAGGTAGGATAAAAGTGAGAGGGTCCATGGCATTAAAATTCTCAAAAAATGAAAATGGGATTAAAGTGGTCAATTTATTTTTAAGGAATATAATTAGATTAATATTTTTTAAATTTTTATACAGATGCATATAAAAAGCAAGTGAAAATCTCTCTTAAAATCAATACCACCATTATAATTATTTAGCTCAGATCCTAAAATGGTCAATAGCAGAAACCATTTTCTCAGCAGTAAAGCTAAAATGTGGCTTTAAAGAACAGCTATGTTTTTAAATTGTTGCCTATAAAGTGAACCATTTTCCGTTTTGCTAGTGGATGCTTTGTAGTACAACTGTAATATTTCCACATTTTAGCTATCAGACACTAAGAAAAAAAGTCTGTAAGAATCTGGGGGCGTATCTGTTTCTCTTTATTCTGTTCTGGTGTGTTGCTTATTGGTAGTTACTTGGGGGAAAAAGTCATTTTCATCACCATTCCATATGCTATCACCCAATACAAAGTATAGAAAGACACATTATGAGTTATTATTTTGCACATATTCGATTAATGACCCTATCCTGGAGGTCCTGGGCTAGGTACTAAACAACAAATCAAATGTGCTAATGTAATCAAATCAAAAGTAAACTGAATACAGCCCCTAATAATATAACTTCATAATCTAGGGAGGGAATAATAATCAAATAATCTCATGTCTGATAAGAGAATAATCTAATGTCTAGTAATCTAATGTCTGACAATTTTATATTCAGTAAGAGGAAAAAAGAAATATAAAGAAATGATTAAAACACAAATGAGAGGTGATCAAAAATGAATCCAGGACAAGTCTCCTGGCACAGGTCCTTGGGGACTAAGATTGTGCCAAGGGCCATGAGACTCAAGAGGCCTGTTTCCTGTGACACAGTCTTTACTAAAGCAGTTATGTCAAGTTATCATTTCTGATAACTATGGTAATTAAGAACGCTAACCTGACTCACCTGCTTCTGATTCTATGTTCATAAGCAAATTGCAGAACCAAAATTTTGTATTTCCAACTACATTTTTTTTTAATAACAAAGCAACAAAATTGACCAGAAGATTCAGGGATGTGTATTCTCTTAACAGTCATATTTCTCACTGTAATGTACTGGCATTTTGGTTGTGTCCCTTGTGAATCTGGTTTAGTGTGAATTGCACACTAGTCACTATTAGTAGATTGATAAAATTAATTTTCCAAACTTGAAAAGCTAAAGACCAAAGTAATGACAGCTCTGCTGAGAATTAAAATCACTACAATACCCTTTTGTTAAGATTATTTCATCTCATCTCTAATACGTATGCAGTGTAGGTTATTAGAAAGAAATGCTAGGCCTAAAGACAAAACCGGGTTCTACTCTCACCCCTCCTCCTATATATGTGTGATCTCTGGCTGATGGGTCCCAAATACCCTTACATTAAAAAAAAAATGGGGATTAAAGTTACCTCCCAGCCAATCCAACAAGGTCATTAACATAAAATAAACAATGAATAAGAAAAGACTTTGAAAACCATAAAGATATAAGATATTATTACTGCCTTAACTATCTTACAAACAATCTATGCCAAAGAGTCCATTAGTGAAAGCATCATAAGCACTTCCAAAGACTTGAGGGAGAAAAAAAATCAATATTACAATGAAGAAAAGCAAAATTTCCACATCTTCCATTATGCTTCTCATACTGACAATTTCTTCCTACAAAGCTGGAGAAATAAAATTTGACCTTGTTCACTACTATCACAACTCTCTTTATTTTTAAAAGCTTCCAGAATATCTCTAGTTCAAATGCGGTTGTATCTGGCATATAGTTATATAATAATGAAATGAGGTCAGAAAAGACTTTCTAATTAAACAAAGATATAAATTTAAGAAAAGAGAAGAATAATTTCAAACGAAAAAGTGGTGTTATTAGGCTAATGTCCCGCAGAAGAAGGTTTCATCTTAAATATTTCTAATCCTCTATAGTTAACATAGGGATATGGGACTCTCTTTGCTTGACTGGTGAAAGTTGATTTCAACGATTAATTGGCATAACTTATGCTTTCTTAGTTCTCAACTGACTGATTTATGGGAACATGCAGAAATGTATTTTGTACCTTGTACCTCAGACTATTTCTTCACTTTGGTAAGAAAAAGGAAGTAAATTTCTATTTTAGTTATATTCAGGTATCCTTCCTATGTGCTCCCATATCAGCTGCACAGTGAACTGTAACCATCTGTTTACTTGTGTTTCCCCCTCCAGACTCAAAACTTAAGGAGGAAAGAGAACATGTCTGGGTCATTTTTTTATCCTCTAGCTATTAACCCAGTAACTGGAACACAGAAGGTACTCATTAAATATTGACTGAATGAATTAAGGAATAAACTGAAGACATAATATCAGATTGACTTTTCTTTAAAGTCCAATGTTCCTTTGGATTATACTCAAATTTAGTCTTTGGATCTTAGTAATATAGGCAACATGTATTCTGTGTAATAGATTTATGCAAGTTAAAGCAGCTGAATACTGAAATTAGTAAATTAAACAGACTGAATTATTTAAATTATATGTAGAGAAATGAATATATACATTTATTAATATAATTCATTTATCCTTTCATTAGAAACATTTCTGAAGATTTACTACATTCTAATTACTATGCTTAGGAGCTGGGAATGGAAGGGCAGGCAGGCCTCAGGATCTCAGGGAGATGAATACCTGGTGAGTCACAGAATCAAGTAAATATTCTGACAGCTATGTGTGCTAGGGCCATGGATCACTGTGGAGGGCAGCGAGGTACAGCTGGAGGGGAGGGCTTATACAGAAGGCTTCCCAGAGAGGTGATGCTTGACCTGAGGTTTAACTCACAACAAAGAAACAGGAATTCCAGGCAGACAGAGCTCTGCTGACAGAGGAAAGGCTGCATGCAGACTGGCAGAAGATGAGGACAAATATACAGAAAGAGAAGAGAGACCACAGATTGTGGAGGGTCCTACAGGCCAAGGATTTATCAGGAATCTTCAATGAACAAGGAGCTGTATTAGATTCTCTACTCAAGGGACTCATTGTCTACTTAAAAGATATTAGGAAAAATAGCCAGAAGGTCCAGTTTAAAAACAAAACAACAAAAAAGGACTCAGTCACTAAAAAAAAATAATGGAATCTTGCCATTTGCAAACAACATGGATATTACCGAGAAGGTACTGTGCTAAGTGAAGTCACACAGAGAAAGACATCTACCATGTGATTTCACTTGTACATGGAATCTAAAAAGCAGAACAAATGAACAACAACAACAAAACACAAACAGACTCATAGATACAGAGAATACACTGGTGGTTGCCATAAGGGAAGGGAGTGGGGAGATGGATGAAATAACTGAATGGGATTAAGAGGTATGAACTTCCAGTTATAAAATAAGTAAGTCACAGAGATGAAAAGTTCAGCAGAAGGAATAGAGTCAATAGTATTGTAACAACTGAGTGATAACAGATGATAACTACACTTATCATGATGAGCATTTTGTTATATATATAACTGTTGAATCACTATGTTATACACCCAAAATGAATATAATATTGTATGTCAAACATACATCAAATAAAAATTTTAAAAAATGGAATTTTAGATCAGCAAACAGATGAAGTAATGAAAAAAGGAAAGCAAAGACACTTTTAATTCAAGATAATTAGTAGTTATCTGAACTTCATGATCCAGATTTTGGATAAAATCACATCTCAGGGCACCTGGCTGGCTCAGTCAGTAGAGCATGTGACTCCTGATTTAGGGGTTTATGAGTATGAGCCCATGTTCAGTGTAGAGACTACTTCAAAATAAAACCTAAAAAAAAAATCACATCTCTTAAAGGATAAGAGAAAAATTAGGTTTGACTTTGAACCGTAAATTTTTTACAATTTAGGAAAATAATTTTTTGCTTAAAAAGTATTTCTCTCTCTCTCTCTCTAGAGACTACATCTCCAAATATATTTATCCCTGTCCTTGAAACACCCATCTTATCTTAGAATGAGTCAACACTAATTACAAAATGATCATTCAGCAGATCACTATTGCTGGGAGGCAAAAAGTCCCAGGATGAAGAGTCCAGGCTGGCTCCAGCCATCCTGAGCATTCCGCAGTCCAACTGATGCAGCGTATATCTGAAAGTAGTGTGATATTTTAAAGTATGGCACATATCAAAACTGCAACTTGATTTTGGATTGCTTATTTTTATGTAATAAAGACATCAGTGTCCATTTAAAAGAAGGAATACTTAAGAGCCTGTTTTACTGATGTAATAAAGTTACCTTTTCACTGTTAGTGACTAATGGAATGTAAGTTATTTTCAGGGAAAAATAAAACAGTCAAAAATTAATCTGCATTTCAGTAAAGAATGAAAATATGCAGTCACATCTATGGCAAGTTAGACAATCTCTTCCAAATACTGGAAAATTCAAGTCATTTTATACAAAGGAGACTATGGAAAGAAACATGAATAAAAATGGGAAATCCAGCTAAATACCACTACTTCTAGTTCATTTCACGAATATGAATTTGTTTCTAAATGTTGTCTCTTGGGGACCTGAGGAACCACAGGTTAAATCATCTGACTGTAATCGAACGTATTATTTGCTTATAAGCATTTAAGTTTTCTTCTCTGAGAGAAAAAAGTAAGCCATCGTCATTGGAAGGTTTTTTCTTCTTTTCCCCTATAACTAATTGTTAAAGAGAATAACAGCCTTAATTTTTAAGATGACCAGGTGTAAACAAGTAAAGATTAGAAATAACATAAAAATTCTGGAAGCATATTCATTATGTTTACTATAACATCAGCCTTCTAAAGACTCAGTTTCCCAGCCTGTCCAACGTGTGAGCCAAGGAGAGTCACAACAAGGACAGAGCCATCAAAACATATTGAAATAATTGTAAATGCTAAACAATATTATGTGTAATATAATCATAGTTAATTACTGGATATCTCATTATGGCATTTCCCCCCCTTTGGACTAATTCTTCTTCTCTTTTCTCTTTTATGTTCCATTTTCTTATAGTCAGCATCACGCTGCTATTCCTGCAAGTACTGAACAAGCATGGGATTTGAATATTACACTCCTAAATAAATGAATTGCTCAATTTCCTGTGACCACCTATACATACTCCATCTCCAAAAACTATATCAGTGTTCTGTCATAAAGGAGATAGTGATCTGTGTTCCAACATGCATGACATTTCCAGACAAGACAATTGTGGCACAAGCACTTATTTCCATGAAGAAAAACCTCGCAGTTTTATGGCATTCACCATTTGACAAATGCAACTATTTTCCTTATCAATCAACTCTTACTGAACTTCCTAGCAGTGACTGTGGAATCCTTAAGGGCCCATTAACTTTTTGAAGAAGAAAGCTAAGATGAAGGACATGCCACTCCGAATTCATGTGCTACTTGGCCTAGCTATCACTACACTAGTACAAGCTGTAGATAAAAAAGCAGATTGCCCACAATTATGTACATGTGAAATCAGGCCTTGGTTTACACCCAGATCCATTTATATGGAAGCATCTACAGTGGATTGTAATGATTTAGGTCTTTTAAATTTCCCAGCCAGATTGCCTGCTGACACACAGATTCTGCTCCTACAGACTAACAATATTGCAAAAATTGAATACTCCATAGACTTTCCAATAAACCTCACTGGCCTGGACTTATCTCAAAACAATTTATCTTCAGTCACCAATATTAATGTAAAAAAGATGTCTCAGCTTCTTTCTGTGTATTTGGAGGAAAACAAACTAACTGAGCTGCCTGAAAAATGTCTGTCTGGACTAAGCAACTTACAAGAACTCTATATTAATCACAACTTGCTTTCTACAATTTCACCCGGAGCCTTTATTGGCCTACATAATCTTCTTCGACTTCATCTCAATTCAAATAGATTGCAGATGATCAACAGTAAGTGGTTTGATGCTCTTCCTAATCTGGAGATTCTGATGATTGGGGAAAATCCAATCATCAGAATCAAAGACATGAACTTTAAGCCTCTTATCAATCTCCGCAGCCTGGTTATAGCTGGTATAAACCTCACAGAAATACCAGATAATGCCTTGGTTGGACTTGAAAACTTAGAAAGCATCTCTTTTTATGACAACAGGCTTATTAAAGTGCCCCATGTTGCTCTCCAAAAAGCTATAAACCTCAAATTCTTGGATCTAAATAAAAATCCCATTAACAGAATACGGAGGGGTGATTTCAGCAATATGCTACACTTAAAAGAGTTGGGAATAAATAATATGCCTGAGCTGATTTCCATTGACAGTCTTGCTGTGGATAACCTGCCAGATTTAAGAAAAATAGAAGCTACAAACAACCCACGGTTATCTTACATTCACCCCAATGCATTTTTCAGACTACCCAAGCTGGAATCACTCATGCTGAACAGCAATGCCCTTAGTGCCCTGTACCATGGTACAATTGAGTCTCTGCCCAACCTCAAGGAGATCAGCATACACAGCAATCCCATCAGATGTGACTGCGTCATCCGCTGGATTAATATGAACAAAACCAATATTCGATTTATGGAGCCAGACTCACTATTTTGTGTGGACCCACCTGAATTCCAAGGCCAAAATGTTCGGCAGGTGCATTTCAGGGAAATGATGGAAATCTGTCTCCCTCTTATAGCTCCTGAGAGCTTCCCTTCTAATCTGGATTTAGAAGCTGGGAGCTATGTTTCTTTGCATTGCAGAGCTACTGCAGAGCCACAGCCTGAAATCTACTGGATAACACCTTCTGGTCAAAAACTCTTACCTAATACTCTGAGAGACAAGTTCTACGTCCATTCTGAAGGAACACTAGATATAAATGACATAACCCCAACAGAAGGGGGTCTATATACTTGTATAGCAACTAACCTGGTTGGAGCTGACTTGAAGTCTGTTATGATCAAAGTGGATGGTTCTTTTCCCCAGGATAACAACGAATCCTTAAATATTAAAATAAAAGATGTTCAGGCCAATTCAGTTCTGGTGTCTTGGAAAGCAAGTTCTAAAATTCTCAAATCCAGTGTTAAGTGGACAGCCTTTGTCAAGAATGAACATTCCCGTGCGGCCCAAAGTGCTCGAATACCATCTGATGTCAGGGTATATAATCTTACCCACCTGAACCCATCAACGGAGTACAGAATTTGTATTGATATCCCCACCATCTATCAAAAAGCCAGAAAACAATGTGTAAATGTCACCACAAAAAGTTTGGACCCCAATCGAAAAGAATATGAAAAGAGTAACACCACAACCTTTATGGCCTGCCTTGGAGGCTTTCTGGGGATTATTGGTGTGGTATGTCTTTTCAGTTGCCTCTCTCAAGAAATGAACTGTGATGGTGGATATGGCTATATGAAGAATTATGTACAGAAACCAACCTTCACATTCAGTGAGCTTTATCCTCCTCTAATCAACCTCTGGGAAACAGGCAAAGAAAAAAGTACAGCATTGGAAGTGAAAGCAACTGTTATAGGTGTGCCAACAAATATGTCCTAAAATCAACTAACTAAGCCTACTTCAAAGAAAAGCTTAAGACTGCAGCTGTGCTTAAAAAAATTTTAAAAAAGCAGAGAAGTATTGCTTTCTACAAAGAAGTTTAAGCTTCACCAATGCTGCTCCTGACCAAGGGAAATATGTACAAGTTCAGCATTTTAATTAACTGGCTTCAAAGGGTACTGTGGCAACCAAATAAAATAATTCCATTTTCTAGAACTTTCATGTAACTTTTATGTCTGGACTACAGTTAAAGTGAACAAAAACATTTCTGTATTTTTTTTAAGTATATAAGAGTAGTTGAACTGAGCAATACCTCCTCCTGTGTTGTATTACACATATTAGCCACGAGTTTTTGCAGTGACTAGATAACTTGAATTGACACGTGGTGTAATAAAATGGACAAATTCTGTAGAGTAGACACAGTGAGTATGTGGGCCTCTTTTATAAGAAAAAAATACATTTTGGATTAAAATCAATTGCTTTTGTCTTGTTTTTGTTTCTAAATAAAGAATAATTTCTGGGAAATGTCATCTGATCAGGTATCATTTAAATAACATTTTTTAAAAGTGTTTTTCTATAATGAAATTTGGAATGCTAAGGCACATTTTTGGGTTCTGTAATTACATTTTTATAATGCACAAAAATGAATTTAGAGCACTTTATCGGTATTAAAAGGCAGTTACAACACTCCATTTAACCTTTTATTGACAAAAACAAATCCTCAAGGATATCATGCATTCGCTTAAACACTTTCTTAACAAGAGGTTTTAGAGTAGATTTAATTGGTAAGTTCACATCATGTAAATCTAATATTTGAGGAACTGAAAGTTTAATTTTAATAATTAGTAGTAGCTCAAAAGTAAGCTGCTTGCTTTGCAAAAAATATTGCCAATTTTTGGTAGGATTTATGATTTAGGTCTACTTTTCAAATCTCTGTGATTCTGAACACTTAATGTGCTTCACTGCAGTAATAAGCAAATCTAATAATTTTCTGTGCTGCAAATCTAACAACCAAATACATTTCATATGAACCTAAAAGAGGGAGGTTTTTATACATTTATAGCAATTAACTTAGTTTGCTGACTTGAAGTCTGCTCTGATCAGACTGAATGGCTCTTTTCCCCAGAATAACAATGAATTTTAGATTTTAGAAGACTGGATTTTCAAAAATTAGGATTTTAAAATTTTACTTTAAACATGTTTTCCCTTTTATTTGGTTCACCCCCATATAAAACACGAGATAAATCAGGTAATTCCAGAGTTCAATAAAAATTTAAGAAGAAATTTTGGTAATACAAGAAAAAGCTGCTAAGACTAATTTAGAGTAAAAGAAGGGCATCTGGGTGGCACAATTGATTAAGTGTCCAATTCTTGGTTTTGGCTCAGGTCATGAACTCAGGTTTGTGAGATCAAGCCCTACATTGGCTCTAACTCCATGCAGAGTCTGCTTACGTTTCTCTTTCCGTCTCCTCCCCACCACACATGCGTTTTCCCTCTCCCTCCCTCCCTTCCTTCCTTCCTTCCTCCTTCTGTCTCTATCTCTTCTCCACTCTCTCTCTCAAATAATCTTTTTAGAAAAGAAAAGAAAAAGATTAAGTGTAGTTCTCTAGGACTACATTTAAGACACCTAAAAAACACAGCTTAAAAAATGAGAATCATTGAAGTTACAAAAACATTACTAATTATTTAAAGAATCTAAAATAGGAAATGTAAAGATTTCACTTTGAGAAAATAACTAAAATATTTTAGGGTTTTAAATCATATTTCCAAACAAAAACCTATAGTCCTGCTAAATAAATGTATTTGTGTACCAAAAAAATCTCAAAATAATTTTTAAAAAATCTAATATAATAAGCCATACTTTTTAGAGGCAAATCACTTATCTCTACAAAGCTATAAGGCTTCCATGTTAATTGCTGCTGGTCCTGTTCATAATCAAGTGTTTAACTTTTCTTACAATAACTTGCTGCATGTTATCAACATGTCACTGGCATGTAAACAGTTCCAGTACTGTAGTCATATCAATTTACTTATTAATACAGACATTTGCTTTTATGGTAGCCTGGAGAGTTTCTCATCAAATCTTGCTATTTTTGACAATCTGGGAGGTAATTATTATGAACTCTTTAAAACAAAAGGACAAACTATGTTAATTTTAACAGATCCAAAATATGAAACTTGCTAATTCAATGTGTTTCCCAAAAACAAATTTTACAACCTGATGAATCACTATCACACAGAGGCTGACATTAGAATTTATCAGTAAGACGTGCTCATACATCATGAGACGTTTCAGCACCGTGGACAGAACTCTTTAAAGCCAGGCTATTTGTCAACAATACAGGAGCTGAAATATGACCTATTAGGAGGCAGGTATTGCATGGGTCAGCAAAAACTTGCTCAGGTATCTTGTATGTTTTTTTTTAGACCCATCTGCCTGAAGAATTACAAAAAACAAAGCATAGAGCTTAAAATGCATTTCAAGCTACATTTTTCTCAGAAAAACTGTAGCAAATAAGCACTCTGAATAGTCACCAACAGTGAACACTGAAATGAAGTATTATTGTTACAGCCAAATAAATACAGATGCTCAAAGCAAATCATGATCCTATTTACTTGCTTAAAATTTAAATTGCCAGTGAGGGCAAAAAGACATTTGCTTCAATAAAAGAATGCATTTCATACTCCCTATGTTACTTTCTAAGCCTCACATAAAATTAAGCACTAGTCCAAGTACTCAAAGCATATAACTTATAATTTGGTGATACTATACAGATGCAATGGTAAACTTTGCCTATAAAAAATAAAACTCTAACGTTTATACCACTGTGAATATCAAGTGTTCTTCTCACCTTGTATGGACAAAAACATTTTTACACAAAAATGATTTTAAAAGAATTACATATTCTCTAATTTATACTATATAATAAAATCCAAATTTTCTGAAAATAAGCATGTTTAGTTGAATACAAATAATGTATAAAAACAATGTGAAGCAAAATGTGTCATGGTCAGCAAGGCCAACCAACAATATGCTGCCAGTCATGTGCTATTTTGCCTAGGAAAGAAATGAAATCCATTTACGGTACATATATCTACCTTTTGACACTTATTTTCATTCTTAAGATCTATTTCTAATTAGACAAAAATTGTTTAAGCAAAATTACATATCAGAAAGCATAAGTTCAAAATTGCAATTCCTTAATCTATTTATTTAACTATATTTTCTTTGGTTACTTTCAATAAGTATTTACTGCATGGTTATTACTCACTGGAAAAACAGAAGTGAACAGGACAAATTTTCCACCATTAAGGGACTTATATTCTACTGAATTACATACTGGTTATGTATCACCACTTCCACAAGTATGTGTCAACTATGTTGTCTAGAGGATTCTCCCCAGCATCAATCTATACTTTCACAGAATAATAACACTTGAAAAAAAATCACAATTTTTTTCTTGCTCTAAAAGGGTTTTACTTATCATATGTTGATATAAGAACTTAATTCAAATTTATTATTGATTTTAACACACACACACACACACACACACACACACACACACACACACACACACACCAGCCTAATGATATCCTTAAACTGGTTAAATCAAGAGGCATGTCTACTTACTATGAAGGAAAACTTTAAAATTTCATAGATAAACCTTTTATGTGAAAAACCAGAAGTGAAATGTGAGTAACAAATAAAGCCAATAATAAAAACAACTAAAAGTTTAAAAAGATGTGTTTGCTAAAGAAAGGGAGAATTGCAATGAAATATCCTCACAGCTATCGCCAAGTATCAGAAAAAAAATTCTCATTGTATATGTCACTATTAAACATCTTCTGCTTTATCCCAGTGTTGGCAATCTAGGAGACAGTCAATAATGAACAGTGATTAAATTGTCGCTACATTTTCTTCGATCCAATCTCGGTCTCTTCTATTCTCCCTCTCTCTCCCCCTCTCCCCTCTCCTTCCCATAATTATAACAAATGCGTAAAATTTTTTTAAAGCATATACTTGCCAGATATGTTTACAATACTGAACATCCCAAATGGTGATAAACTACAATGATCTTTTCTACCACCTTCTCAGATGATAATATTCTCACCCTAAGTTCTACAATCATTTCACCCTGACTAATGCATTGCTAACTAGGCCATTGCTTGGGATTATGGCAATATTGTAGTGGAATGAAAGAACCATGCCTAGAATCAAAATGCTATAATCAGCACCATGGAGCTCAGGAAAAAGAAAGAAACTAATTGGGCTTTCAACACAATAGTGGCTGCTTTTGTATGTTCATTTGAAAACTGAGGACTCTATATATTATTAAGGGTGACCACTACGTTGATTTATCTTAATCCTCTGAAGCAAGAGAAAAATAAAAACACTATCTGTTCACAGGAATAAAATGACAAAATCAGAGTTCATTCTGAAAGTCATAATACATATATTCAATCCTAAGAAAAGTAATTAAAAGATAAATGTTTCAAAAAGAATATTCCAGTGAAACATAGATTATTTTCAAAATCTGGCTTAAACATTTTATTAATGACATCAAAGAGCTGCTCCTGAATTGACTAGTAAGCATTCAGTATGCTCAGGTAAGAAGATCATATGAAATAGAACGCAATTCTGTTTTTTTCCTTGTGAAAACAGACAAGCCCAGAGAGATTTAAATGAACTATTCTTGTTCACTTTACATGCACATCAGAGGGCTCCTAAAGCTATGTTTCAAATAAGCCATACAGTTAATACCAACTAAGGGGTTAGATATAGCAATACAACTTTCTCTTAAGAGTGAACTGAGGTATGCAAATAAGTAATAAATTCAGAGAAAATTTCACATATGATTTCAAAATTATTGCAGAGTGGCCCAAAGTAACAAAGCATAGCACAATCAGTTACAGTTGACCTTAGCAAGCCTTTTAGGAGAATGAACTATAATGGAATTTGAAGACATCATGGTACTTTCTGTGCTTATATTTGTCTTTTCTGACTCTAACATATCATCAAAAAATTAATAGTACTAGGTGACAATGTAAAGAAAATCCAACTTCTCATTAAAACATATGGTTCAGTGTCTGAAGTTATTGATTCAAAATCCAATAGCAATATCCATTTATAATGTTTACTAGCTACTGGACAAATAATAGAGTAAGCTTGGGACATAAATTGACCATCCTAATCCTAGCACTGAAAGAATGAAAGTATTAAAAACACAAACAACAGCAAAAAAAACCTCTCTGTCATTTGTGATATCAGATTCAAAGCTGGTAAAGAGAAATTGTTCTTAAATCATGAGAGCTATGGCCAAACACACCAAAGGAATTCTTCAGAAGAATCCTTTATAAAGATGAAATTTATTATCAGAATTCCGATCCAAGTCACACATCCAAGTCACACACCTCTGGTAAACATTCTTTTCATAACAGCTGCATATACAAGTCACATACTCAATAATAAAGAACATGAAAGCATGTCTCCAAAAGAACTTTAAGCCTTCTAGAATCCTCTTCCCTGTTTACTAGTCAGTTAATCAATAAACCAACATTCCACTATATAATTTTCATATTAAATTATTTTATCAGATTTTTAAAAACATTTACAAATAATGAATCAATTTATATAATTATGTATGTATGATTTTAACTACCCAATTCAAACCATTGAGCTTAAAACTAAAAATCCTTCAAATGATAGATATGATACATAAGAGGTGTAAGTATAAAAGGAAAGAAAACATTCATTTCTTTCTACTAATGAAATCTTTATCTATAAAAATACATAAGAATTAACAGATTGCACTGAAAATAGGAACTACACCAAAAACAACTGTGTGAAGGTAATGGTAGTGGGGGTTTCTGTCCAATGGATTATGTGTGTCCCAATCCAGACTCGGTCCTGAAGTGACATTATGATGCTTGAGATATCTTCCTGGCACATAAAATACATAGCAATTAATATATTATTACCATAGTAGTGTATTTGAATAAATATGCATTAATATATACTTGAGTAGCAAGACAAAAATTAGGAAGTAAGAAGAAAAAATTTAATCTTGAATCCTGAGCACATGCCCAACTAACAATTTCCTACAGTCTTAATTAAGAAATCCAATCCAGATATAAAGGAGAAGGAATGTGGGGAAAATGAACATTTACTACCTTAATATGTTAGGCACACTGATGAATATGCTTCCTCCCTCTCTCTCTCTCTATATATATATATGAATATGTATATATATGATGTATATACATGTATATATATGAATATGTATGTGTATATATACTTATATACACGTGTTTTTAATTAATTCAATTTTCATGAAATTGTCAGTACAGTATTCACATTCCCATTTTATAGATCAGTTTCAGAACAGTTAAGTAATCTTCTGTTCCAAGAGAACAATAATAATAAAAACAGAGCAAAAACCCAAAAGATACAACATCATGGAAATAATAACAATTGGGTACTTTTTAAAGCATGTATAACCTGCAAAAAAAACTAATAGGTAATATTTTGGAGGAGGGAACAATCAACAATATTCCAGATTTATTAATTGTCCCTATTCTTTTCTATCTACATCAACATATTTCTTTATATTTATCTCAGTTTGCATGAGGACTTGGAGATAAAGCACCAGTATTTGTCAACTTCCAGTTATTATTTGCTAAAAATTGAACAGTGAGCACCAGTTTATCAACAACAACAAAAACCTGCACATATTCTTACAAATAAAAATTTTAGTACAAGTATATTCACTAAGTACTCACTGGGTCCAAAGCACTTCCAGGGACTTTTAAAAGACTTTTCTGTGATTACTTCCATGCATCCATTTCACAGTCCCAATGTATGAAGATCTTGTTTTCCAATCCCATCACAGAAAAGTACAAGATGGTCAATGACCTGTTTAACCTGCTTTCTTTTTTTTTTTTTACTTTAAATTTATTTTATTTTCTCAGTGTTCCAAGATTCATTGTTTATGGCCCACACCCAGTGCTCCATGCAATATGTGCCCTCAGTGCTTTCTAACTCCCAGATTATAATACCATACACAGTAACTCTGACCTTAGAAGGATAATTCTGCTTAAAAAGTAAGGATTGAAGGTGCCTGAGTGGCTCAGTAGGTTGAGTGTCTGCCTTTGGCTCAGGTGAAGATCACAGGGTCCTGGGATTGAGTCCTTCATCAGGCTCCCCACTCAGCGGGGAGTCTTCTTCTCCCTCCACCACTCCCTCTGCTGCTTCCCCCACTCATGATATCTCTCTCTCTCTCTCTCAAATAAATACATTAAATAACTAAATACAATCTTAAAAAAAATGGTAAGGATTGAGGGGAAAAGATTTTCCTTTCAATCTTTTGTCATCTTCCCATCCTTGCCAGTACTGGGGCACCACCATCACCATCTTAGAGAATTGGTAGTGTGCTTTGACAGAATTCACCTTTGTTGGAGCACTTGTCTTCTGTTATAAACCTTGGCTTCTGAGGAGTTCCAACATATGAAATGGAATTTGTGAATTGGTTTTGAGGAGTTCTAATAAATTAATTTTGTTCTAGGAGAATGAAATTATTTAACAGAGGTCAGATGACACAGATAATGGTTGATAAATGGGGCAACAAAAATATTAAATAAAAACTTAACATCATCAGACTTATCCATGATTAAAACCTATAGATGCCCATTTAGAAATTTCATCATCTATACTTCCCAGCAAAAGAAGCAAAGTGGTTCAGTAAAACAAACAAACAAAAACAAACACTTTTCTATAGGTTAACAAACTTCTATGAAATTAAACTGGGATGTAAAAATAATTTTATGTGTAAAGAAGTTTCTCAGTATTCAGTGAATACTAAATTTTGCTTGGAAATATTTGAAAGTCACTATGCTAAACCGTGTTCTAATTCCAAATAATATGATGTGGTGCATGCTTTCATTCATATATGAATCTTATCCATGCATTCTTTATTTAGTGAGGATCTACTAAGTGCTAGCCACAGTATTAACTACTAGAGAATCACTGTGACTATGACAGACAAATTCCTTGACATAATAACGTTTATCATCCATAGGTAGGTAAAAACAAATGAATCTAGTAACTTCAATAGAGGTTAATAAAAATATGGTAGGCATGGGGATAGCTTACATATATTAGGGGGATACATGTTATTATAAGGGCACCCAAAAAGGGTTCTAACAACTAAGACTATCTTTACACAGACTCTCAATTAAAGAGCAGAGAAATGCAGAGAGCAGGCTAGGGGCAGTGTGAAAGTGACAATATACAGAAGAACTTAAAGAGCACCAGGGTATTGAGCAATGGAAAGTTTTTTTTTTTAAAGGGGAATACCTCTTCCCCACTTCTTTTTTTTTCCTTTTTTAAAAAATATTTTTATTTATTTGACAGAGAGAAACACAGCTAGAGAGGGCACACAAGCAGGGGGAGTAAGAGAGGGAGAAACAGGATTCCCGCCGAGCAGCAAGCCTGATATGGGGCTGCATCCTGGGACTCCGGGAACATGACCTGAGCCGAAGGCAGATGCCCCCAGGAAACTTCTGAAGAAGGAAAAAGCTAGAGCTGGCCTTCAGAAATAAAAAATGGAAAGATGAGTTTAAAAAAATCAAACAATTTGTTGCTAACAAATAGTTTGGTGGACACTAATATCCAAGAGAAAATGACAAGGTCAAATTTAAAACACCAGGACTAATTTATAAGACTAAAAATACTAGTTCTCCATCTTTCAATTCTGTCTCCCTCTGTAGCCATGCCCTAGTCTCGAGAAGTGGGAAATGAAAAAGGAACTGGACTCTCCCATCCCCCGACCCCTCCCTCCAAGTCCCTCAGTTTGTTTGGGAATGGGGAATGAATCCTGGAACACTGGAAAAAAAATATTTAAGTAATAAATAAATAAATAAATAAATAAATAAATAAATAAATAAATAAATAAATAAGAAAAAGGGACTGGATATAAGTACACTCCATACATTGTCCTCTCAGGCAGGCCTTCCCTAATCTGAAACACACACACACATACACACACACTCAACACCCTCACAAGCATATACTCAGGTGCACATTCTTCATATTCAGGATTAGCAGAGTCTATTATCTGCAAGTTATTCTCATTTCAGATATTTTTAAAATACATCTTCCATGAAACCCACAGAGGATCAAAATGTTACTGCAGCTCTTCATTCTCTTCCCAAAAGGCAGATAAATGTAAGAGACTGTAGGTATTTTGAGAAGTTTTATACATAAAAACTCAAATGTAATATAAAATTAAGGTCTATATGTCTTTGAATTTAAGACTGATCTAGTTCCATTTTGACTGCCAACTGTATTTCTCTTTCAGAAATTTCACAAATATGTGACACAGAGTTTAATAAGTATGAGTATAAAAATAGATTTAGGAAAACCAGGGGGAAAAATACTGTGTCTCATTTATTTAGACTATGTTTTCTGCAAGACCAGACACAGTTCTAATGAGATCTCACAGGTATCACTTTCCTCAGATAATAAAAAAAAAAAAATTGTCCTGTATTATATATTTCTAAGTGCGATCCTAAACTCAAAATAACTTAAAATAGCAAAGAGTATTTGTAGAAATACTGACTCACACAAATTAGACACTCATTCTAGATTTTCGCTACTTTCTGACCATGTACTCTCTCAAGAAAAAAGTTTTTATCAAGATTGTCCAATATAATATAGGTTTTCAGAGTAAAGAAGTACATTGTAGCACAATAATTTAAGATGTGATTTTGAAGATGTATTTAAAAATTAAGAGAAGATACACATTAAAAAACATAATAAACATAACAGAACATAATGTAAGAGATAAACATTAGCATAAACATATGTAGATACTCCTGTTATTAAATTTTCTCAAGTGCTTTGAGAGAACTGTGATATATAGAATATTAAATTAGTTATTTTTCAATTCTTCAATATCTTATTTGAAAATATTGGAGATTTTCATCTGAAACCATGGGGGCGATTCCAAACAGGAAATAAACTGGGTAAAAGCACATCTACTTTCCCAACATATTTAAAATGCCAGTGTCGGAGTGTCTGGGTGGCTCAGTTGGTTAAGCAACTGTCTTCAGTTCAGGTCATGATCCTGGGGTCCCAGGATCAAGTCCCAAGGTAAGAATATGTATGCCATTTTCAAGCTGTCATCGCGTTCTTGAAACAACAATTTAAGTTTGAACTTTACAGAAACCAGAAAATATAAAATACTAGAAAGTCTGAGATCAGTAGCCCTAGACTTTGGAACTGAAGTGAAAATCTTAAACTTATGAGGATATGTTATAAAATTTTACTGATTACATACCTGCAAAGTATACCTGAAGATATAAGACATTTTCATATACATTATAGCTGGCACTTGAATATATCACCCATAACTACTCTGTGATGTCAGAAAAATTATGCTAACCTACCTTGATGAATTATTGGTCATGAGGAAGGAGGTATCAAATAAAATTATCATCAGACAAATTGTCCAACCTGCTGAATCTTTCCACTGCTCCAAAGTGAGCACTATCAAATATCTGTGGATGCCTTTCCCAGTGGCAACAGGCTTATCAATAAAGAGTTTTGCTATTTTGAGAAAAGACAACTCTGTGATTTTTAAATAATCTGGCTCCAGAAATGAGCTTTTACATTAAAGCTCTCCTAAAGTTCTCCTTAACTTAAAATCCCAAGCTCATCATCAGGGTGTCACATTATCTTTTTAAAATATAATATTTTTAAAATATAATTGTATATTATCTTAATATATTTTATAACACAGAATTATATAATATCAAGAAACTATAGAAAAGAGAGCCTCCTATTCACCATGTCTGCCCTCTACTCACTTGCAAAAGCCTGCCATTTTGCCTTCCATAAAGTCTGTATTATCTGACTCTATGACCTTCACTCTTAGTCCTGGCTAGAACTGCCTGGACTTTAAAAGTGGCAAAGACATCCAATCTCAGAGTGAAAGAAGACTTCAGTGCTCACCACATCACTTCACTAAGCCCCCATATCCCCCAACAAAATGGTTAAGAGATGTTATCATCCTCTACTAGATCAGTCCCTTATATGTCAGTCTATTACGTTTTTCAAAACTCTGAGAGTAAACATATTGTTCTTCTCATGTTAAGCGGAGCATTTCCTTCTTTCTAATCTACATCTACATTTAAGTAGTGAAAATGTACATCTAATCTACACTTAGGAAACAAAAAGAGAAAAGAATAAATGTAATGTATTTACCACAGGAAAACCGTACAATTTCACTACACCATCATGCCCCTATGTCTTTTTTCCACACTGAAGAAAACCATGCCCTTAACATAATTCAAGGCATTCTTCTCTGGAAATGATCCAAGTCATTAAAGTCTCAAAATAGAGGCCTAGAAACAGAATGCAACCCTCCAGGTATGCTAAAATCTTCATCTATTTGGTTGGGGAGCAATGCTAATCAAATTCTTCCACTATTTTTGAGTAAAAACAGCCAACTCTAGGCAGATGAGAGTCATTATACTTGATGCCAAATCTTGTGGTTAGCAATACAACCAATATCATCATCACCAGGACTTAATAAATGCTAAGTCCTAGAACACATAGAAATTCCTTTAAAACATCTATGAGGAAGATTCTAACAGTATAGTTTATATTACAGATGAGAAATTTTAGGTTTAGAAAGCTTAAATGACTTACCAAAACTTCACAAGTTAGTTTTTGGGGGCAATG
This sequence comes from Spilogale gracilis, assembly GCA_004023965.1. Taxonomy (NCBI): domain Eukaryota; kingdom Metazoa; phylum Chordata; class Mammalia; order Carnivora; family Mephitidae; genus Spilogale; species Spilogale gracilis. The sequence continues at coordinate 116,186 of PITA01004056.1, forward strand.
ATGAAAGGGATTTGGACTTTATATAAGAGTAAATTGATTGGTTGTTAGCTTACTAAAATCTACAGTAAACCTTGGGATTTATCATATGAACTAATACAACTTCTTAGGTAAAAGTCATTCAGCAGGTAGTAGGAATGGGACTTAGGGCAACTTAATTAGCCTCAGAAGTTATCATTAAAGCAGAGAATTAAGAATCTCTATAGTCAGCAATCATATTTCCTTGACTATATACTTTCAAAAGTAAAACCTGACTTAAACTAAGAAGAAAAAATAAGCAGAGTCATCTTTGATGCCACAATCTTTAGAGAAATCCACAGAGCCACAAGGCTTTCAGTCACAACCAGAAAGATAACCCCAGCGATTCAAAAAGAAAACTAATAGAAGGTAGTCCCATATATCCTGGTATATCTAGTATACCAAGTATATCCTGGTATAATCTAATTTAATGACAGTAGTCAATCCTCACCATGAGTTAATCGGATGCCAAGGAGAAAGTATAGATTAGAATAACTAAAACTTGTTATCATTTAGCTACTTGGTTTCTGAACTTGTTTTAAACCATATTCCACATTCAAATAAATATGATGGCAACATACACACACACACACACACACACACACACACACACACACAGTTTAAACTTCATGAAAAAGAATTTTATCCTACTCTGAGCAATGTAAACTGATAGTTTCTATTCTATTCTGGTTCTTTTTTTTTAATGGTGGATGATCTGGTAATTGATTTCATTAACTACTAGTAAGTCAGGATCTGCAGTTTGGGAAACACTGAACACACTCACGGTCAGAAAGAAAGCACAAGTCAAGAAATGACTGTGGAAGTGCCATTTTGCTCCTCTCTTTTGTCCGTATGAGTTCAAAGCTTAATACTGTTTCTCCTCACTCCAGGAGAATAAGGGAAAGTAAAAGACAAGAAAAGATGACAACAGCGAGTGCTGACATGGTCCTATGTGAAGGAACAGAAGAAGGTGAGCATGTCGCATACACACTAAGGCTTGGGAGAGTTGCATAATGTGTCCAAAAGGCAGGACTGGGGCTAAAATCCTAATCTGTATGACTCAAAATTTCCTAATTTTTTCATAGATTAGAGAATGGACTACAGGAACACAGACAATGACTCTAAAATACATCTGTCTAAAGATACCATACTAAAACTCTCTCAAAGGAGAGAGAAAAAAAATTTAAGGTAATTAAATCAGTACATTTTCAGACAAACTCATTACAGATTTCTAAGCAAGAATATCCATGAGTAGATTCCATGACTTTCAACTAGGAATGTTTTCCTGAGTTTCATTTAAATAAAGAAGCAGTGAATAAGCTGCCATAAGAAAGTAGCTCACAGCCTTCTTCCCTATTTCTCTGTGCCTCTATGCCCAAATCTGCTGCTCTCTCTTAGAGTCATTGGACTAATTAGTCATTGGACTAATTAGTCATTAGACTAATTCTAGTATGACCTCATTTTAATCTGATTAGATCTGCAAAGACCCTACTTCAAAATAAGGTCACTTTCACAGGTCCTGGGGTTAGCACTTGGTTGTGACTTTTCTGGGGACACAATTCAATCTACTATAAGCAGAAAGAAATGCATAAATCTAGGCTGTCAACTATATAGTTCTAGTCAAGTTGGAATATTGTGAAGATATGCTGGCTCAGTTCAAGTTCTAGCAGCAGGAGAGTATAGGTGGAACAGTGTCAAGCCCCCTCCTACTCAATCTTTTGATAACATTTACAGTGGTATAAAAGAAATTCAAACAAACATAAAGTAAAATTAATTTTCAAGAAGAATGCATTCTACATGCAATTTATCCTAATTGTCATGCTCAAATGCCATTTAGTGCCTTAGGGAAAATTTTTTTTTTCTGTTTGAAGTTAAGAATTTCTTAATCAGTGTTTATTTAGTTGCTTTTGATTCATTTCACCATTTCCTAATCATTACAAAAAAAGATGTTAAGCCAAAATTACAATTTTCCATTATGTAAAACAAAACTTAAACAGAACACTGGCATATTGCTTTATATACTTAGGAAGATCAATTTTTTCTATTTCACATTTTCAGCCCACATTTCTTAAAGTAAGAAAAGGCAAATGTAATCAAGCCAAGAAGACAAGCAAATGATAGGAAAAAAATAATTTGATTTGAAAGGTAAAGACATTAAATAACCCCCTCAATGGTAAAAAGCACAGAGTCAAAAGCAGTTCGGTTTTCTCAAAACCAAGTGCTAGTTCAACAGTTTTACCAAAGAACAGAAATCAGTGTTGAATTTTTGTGCGAGCTTGAATACAAATAAGTTAAGAAATTATACTTAAAATAAAATCTTGCTTCGAAATACAATTGGAATACAGATGGATTCACTACCCTTTTGTATAAAGCAACGTTAAAATACAAAGTTACCTCATTCATTCTTTTCGCTATATTTGGTGGATGTGGATAATGTCATATTGCCTAGAGTAAGTAATCTCGATGCCTTTGTTCTACTAGAGGAAACAAGATCCCTCCAGCTAAAGGTTTTCCTCTGCTTTTGTCTGTTCAGCAGTAGCACAACTAGGGTGACAGTCTCATAAAGAAAAAAAGTGAAGGCACTCAGTCTGTCCAATGAGTTGGCATTCCTCCCCACAGGACTAAAGTAAGAAGGAAACAAAGTGACTTTCTGTTTAGTTGTGGTAGCTACTTTTTATGACACAGGCAGTATGAAATGAATTCATTGTTTCTTATTTAACTGCTTAACCCATCTTAAATTTTAATAGCCATCCACAAACAAACAGCATAACTTGTTCCAAGTTAGGTGTAATTTAGATACAATCCTGCAAAAAGACTTATGGTAAATTAAAACAGTCCTTTGAGAAAAGTGGAACACAGCTAAAAAAGATTAGAGATAAGTTTCTATCAACATACACTTTTGTTTTTAATTCATCTCATCATATTCCATTCTTACAAACCAAAAAGTATAGTTACTTGCTTTGCCAATGAAGAATGCCAAAAATTTTGCGTTCACTTGACTGAAATAGCCTACCATTTGTGCATCTTCAGATATTATAACTTGTAAAACGCTTTAAGGCAAAAGAGACTGCATCTATATTTTAGGGGAAAAATATTTAACATTATGATGCACTCAAATACCACAAATACAGCAGAAAAAAGACCACTCCTAAATATTTTTAGTTAATATGATTTTTTAAAAATTGTCACTCATGATCATTTTATTTAAAATTCTTTATGGCTACTGTGCCAATAAAGGAACAAATGAATGAATACTACATCCATTTGATGTCAAGTATTTCAGCAACAGATAAGCCAAGGATAAACCTGAAATTTTTATCTTTGCTCTATTTACATTGCACACTGAATAAAAGTTGTTGAAACTGAGCTAATAAAATACTAAATGAAGACACAATTTTACTGTGCAGGAATCTCAGTGGTATCATTACCTAGACACAAAAATCCCAAATGATTCTATGAACAGATAATAAACTAGAACAATGGCCAGAGACTAAGAAAGCAAAAATATTAGAAGCTCCAGGATATACAAAGATAGACCAAATATGCACCTTCCCTGCAAGGGTTTAGAGAATTCTGTATGGTGGCGAAAACAACGCAGAAGGAAAGAGAGATAAGAAATATCAATGCAAGTAGTAGCTTCCAGATACACTTTGTAAAAATTCCAGGTAATAGCAATTAACCTGATGCTGATATTCAAGTTCTCCCCTACCTAGAAAGTTTTTCTTTTTATAACAGAAGACACATAAAATCATCTTTAGAACAAAAATAGCAGTAACTCTCCATTTTCTAAAATAGAAAAAATACATTTTGCTCTGAATTAAAAACCTATTTTGAGCTAGGAAAAGAAAATACTCATTAAGATGTATTTCACCTGCCTGGGCAGGGCAGTGGGGGGTGCTGTGGAATTAGGACAATTCTTTCCCTGCTAAGACTTTACATTGTTGGCACTACCACTTCTTCAAAAACTGAGAGTCTAATTTTATTTCTACAGTGTCTTATCTATGAAACCCCAGTTACAATTGCATTTCAATTTCTTGCTTTCTTAGAGTATAATGAACAGGTGTGTGGGGGGGGGAAGAGTGGGGAGCAGAAAAGAAAGAGAGACACAAACAGAGAAAATCAATCCCAAAAATTTCAGATACAAGAGACTAAAAGGCAAGGTAAGAAAAAAGATACAAACAGAATTGGAACAAGAGAAAAAGTGGGGAAGAGACAGACTGAGATTCAGGGAGATTCAAGAGAATGAAGCTCTGTGTCCACTTGAATGAAATGATAGCTCTTTTGCTCTCTCCTAATGTTCGTTTGTGTCTATTATCACCTTTTCTCTTCTGTCCTTTAAAAATTGGTTGGCAAAGACAGATATAGCATTAAGTGGCAATGACCTGGCTAATACGAACGTTTTGGACAGGATCATGTATTCCTGAGCCCCGGTGAATCAATACTAGATATTTTCTGCTTGCACATTCAACCAGTAGAATTCAGAAAGATAATGAAATTCAAGGTGATAGCTTTGTGCCCTTCAAAACCATGATACTTCATTTAGTATGTCTGCTGTTGAACAACTTAATAAAAATTTGCAATGCAAATAATGGGAAAGCTAAAAAACTATAACTGGCAGGGTTAAATAAGTTCACAGGGCCACGACATTTTGGCCAGATGGCTTTCTGTAATTTTGGAAGTATCCGAACTTCTCACAAACGTCACAGGGTGTAAGAATTGAAAACATTTCCATCTGCCTCAACTCTAAGAACTATTGCTCCTTATTCATGCTCATGGCAATTCCATGCTGTTCTCCAGGTTGTTAAAACCGTTTGGCTGACTGAGAAGAAAAATTACCTATTCTTCACCTACAGTTGTGAAGCCACTTAGGTAAATGGCAGAGTGACAAAGCTAAGCAAAAATTAATACCATTGACAGACCTGCTAGTAATAGTCTCTTCTTGTCCACCATGCTTACAGTAGAGGAATAGGTCTATGACATATCATATAAAACTTGAATAATGAAATGGTATAAGAATCACAGAATATTATACCTCTTTTAACTGAAACACACAAGCCTAGTTGGTGGCAGAGTACAACTAGCACTCAGATCTCACTGTTCATCCCATGGTCTCTACACTGTGCCTCAATATCCCTAAATTCTGGCATGGTTAGAGCTGGGAGAAAGCAAAGAGAGACAACTAACATTAACTCGGCTATTATTTCTGGTTGTTGTCACCACATTCCATGCCTATACTACTGATATTAACACTGAAGTCTTAGATAAAATTTGCTAACTAGAAATAATGCTACGAAGAAAAAGAATTTCACTCTCTTATACCTCTCCACCTTTCCCACCCATGCTTTCCTCACAATATAATTTTATCAACTTTAAAACAATGTTTAAAAGATGAGAGAGAGAGAGAGAAAGAGAGAGAGGGAGAGAGGGAGAGAGTGGCAGGGGGAGGGATAAAGGCAGAGGGAGAGAGAGAATCTCAAGAAGACTCCCCCTGAGTTCAGAGCCTGATGCAGGGCTCAATCCCACAACCCTTAAATCATGGACTTGACCTAAATCAAGAGTCAGTCACTTAGCCATTTGAGCCACCCAGATGCCTCAAAACAAATTTTTATTTGAGTTTAGCTGACATACAATGTTACATTAATTTCAAATATACAACAGAGTGATTCAACTCTTCTATATATTATGTTATGCTCACCACAAGTATAGCACCATCTGTTGCCATACAATGTTATATTCCTTCTCCTGTGCCTTTTATTCCTGTGACTTATTCATTCCATAACTGGAAGCTGCTATGTCCTACTCCCCTTCACCCATTTGTATACCACTCCCCCCTCCCTCTGGAAACCATCAATTTGCTCTCTGTATTTATAGATCTGATTCTGCTTTCTATTTATTCATTTTTTTTAGATCCCACATATGAGTGAAATGAGAGGGTATTTGTCTTTCTCAATCTGACTTATTTAGCATAATACCCTGTAGGTCCACCCCTATTGTTGCAAATGCCAAGATATCACTTTTTATCATTGTGTAATATTCCATGGTGTGGGTGTGTGTGCATATGCACATTTGTGTGTATAGGTGTATATCACCTTTTCTTTATCTATTCATTTCTCTTAATGTACACTAAGATTGCTTCCATTTCTTGGCTATTGTAAAAAAAATACTGCAATAAACATAGGAGTTCACATATCTTTTTAAGTTAGTGTTTTCATTTTCTTTGTGCAAATACCCACTAGTGGAATTATTGGCTCAGCATTTCTATTTTCAATTTTATGAGAAACTTGCATACTGTTACCTGCACCAATTTACACCCCCATCAAAAGTTCATGTGGGTTCCTTTTCTCCAAATACTTGTCAGCTCCTGCTATTTCTTGTTGTTTTTTGTGTTTTTTTTCTTTTAACCACCTTGACCAGTTTAAGGCAATATCTCATTATGCTATTGATTTGCATTTCCCTGGTGATCAGTAATACTGAGCAATGCATTAAAAGGGTCACTGACCACAACTGACTAGGATTCATTCCAGGAATGCAAGGATGGTTTAATATTTGCAAATCAATAAACACAATACACCAAATCAACAAAACAAAGGGAAAAAAATCATATGATGAAGAAAAAGCGCTGGACAAAATTCAGTACCCATTCATGATAATAATTCTCAACAAACTGGGTTTAGAGAGAAGATAACTCAACATAATAATGGCTGTATATAAAAACTCCACAACAAACTTCATACTCAATGGTGAAAAATGGAGAGCTTTTTCCTCTAAGACCAGTAACAAGACAAGAATAATTATAGCTTTTAAAATCAACATTCATATAGACATTATTGTTAATTATTAGAGCTGAACCACATACTAGTATGACTATGATTACATTTTGTTCCTTATATAATTTGCATTCCCTATAATCATTGCCTTGTTTTCTTTTCTTGCTTAATTTTCTATGTATCTAGAACAATTCATCCTTAAATTCTCTTCAGAACAATAAATCTAGTAACATCTCTTTTTTAATATAGTATTTTTGCCATTTTCTTTAACATCATGGGTTAATGTTTCCTTTTATTCTTATTTTTCATTTTTAAAAGACCACTTTTATATTTTTCAAATCAAATATATTAAACACATAGTGTTATATTACTTTCAGGCATATAATGTGCTAATCCAACAATTCTATACATTTCTCAGCATTCATCAAGGTAAGTATACTCTTAGTCCCCTTTATTTCATCCATCCCCACCTTAAAAACACGTTTGTTCTCTGTATTTAAGAGTCCATTAGTCTCTTTTTTCCTTCATTCATTTGTTTTATTTCTTAAATTCTACATATGTGTGAAATCATATGGCATTTGTTTTTCTCTGGATGATTTATTTCAGTTAACATTATGCCCTCTAGGTCAATCCATGTCATTGCAAATGGCAAGATCCCTTATGTCTGAGTAATATTCTATTATAAATATATGTACCACACCTTCTATCTCTATTCATCTACTCATGTATGCTTGGGTTGCTTCCATTTCTTGGCTATTGAAAATAATGTTGCAATATACATAGGAGTACATTTATCTTTTTGAGTTAGGGTTTTCATTACCTTTGGGTAACTACCTAGTAGTAGAATTACTGGATCATTTGATAATCCTATTTTTTTTTAAATTTTTGAGGAAACTCTATATGGTTTTCCATAGGGGCTGCACCAATTTATATTCTTACCAACAGTGCACAAGGGTTCCTTTTTCTCCACAGGCCCTCTGAACACTTTTTATTTCTTATGGTTTTTATTTTAGCCATTCTGACAGATATAAAGTGATATCTCATTGTGGTTTTGATTTGCATTTCCCTGGTGATTTCTGATGTTGAGCATTTCATTTGTCTACTGACCATCCGTATATCTTCTTTGAAAAAAAAGTTTAAGTTCCTCTGCCAATTTTTAAACTGTATTATTATTATTATTATTATTATTATTATTATTAGTGTTGAGTTGTGTGAATTCTTTATATATTTTGGAATATTAACCCCTTATCAGATATATCATTTACAAATATCTTCTTTGAGTCAATAGATTTCCTTTTTGTTTTATTGATGATTTCCTTTGCTGTGCAGAAGCTTTTTATTTTCATATAGTCCTGATAGTTTATTTTGCTTTTACTTATATTGCCAGAGAAGACATATCTATAAAAATGTTTCTAAAGCCAATCCAAAGAAATTACTGCCTATTTTTTCATCTATGAATTTTATGATTTAAGATCTCACATTAGGTCTTTAATCCATTTTGAGTTTACTTTTGTGTATGGCGTAAGAAAATGGTCCAGTTTCATTCTTTTGCATGTAGCTGTCCAATTTTCCCAAGACCATTTGTTGAACATACTGTCTTTTTTTACTGTATATTCTTGCTTCTTTCATTGCAGATTAATTGACCGTAAAAGTATGGGTTTATTTCTGGACTCTTTATTCTGTGCCACTGACCTACATCTATTTTTGTGACAGTACCATACTGTTTTGATTACTACCTCTTTGTAATATATCTTGAAATCTGGATTGTGATACCTTCGTCTCTGTTCTTCTTCCTTAAGACTGATCTGGTTTGGGGGTCTTTTGTGCTTCCTATAAATCTGAGGATTTTTGTTCTATTTCTGTAGAAAATGTTGTAATTTGATAAGGATAGCATTAAATCTGTAGATTGCTTTGGCTAGTATGCACATTTTAACAATATTTGTTCTTCCAATATATGAGCATGGAATAACTTTCCATTGTATATGTTATCTTCAATTCCTTTCACAACATTTTATAGTCTTCAGAGTAGAGATCTTTCACCTCCTTGGTTAAGTTTATTCTTAGGTACTTCATTTTTGGTGCAGTTGCAAATGGATTGTTCCCTTCATTTCTTTTCTGCTTTTTATTCTTTATTGGTTTATTAGTGACATTTTAAGGAGGGCAGATAAATGCATGTGTTTTAGCAACCATATTTAAGAAAGAGATAGACTTATTTTTAGTACCTGTATCCAATATTGAAATATTAACAGATGTTAACAACTGCCAAAAGTCATGAAACACAGAGTATCAACACATAAAGAGTAGGTGTGGAAGAATTTATCAATTACAAATGGGTTTTGATTTTCAATGAAAATAACAGATCTAAAAATATGGTTTCACTTACTTGTGGAGCATAAGAAGTTACATGGAGGACATTAGGAGAAGAAAAGGAAAAGTGAAGTGGGGTAAATTGGAGGGGGAGATGAACCATGAGAAACTGTGGACTCTGAGAAACAAACTGAGGGTTTTGGAGGGGAGAGAGGTTGCAGGGATGGGTGAGCCTGGCAGTGGGTATCAAGGAGGGCATGTATTGCATGGAGCATTGGGTGTGGTGCATAAACAGTGAATCTTGGAACACTGAAAAAATAAAATGAAATAAAAATAAATAAATAAAAATAAGCCAGAATTTTCACTTTTATTTTTTTCAAGTAAAGCATTTAGATTTAGTTTAATAGAAATCTCTCTCATTATCTCAATATATTAAAGTTTCTCAAGCCTTAATGTGCATATGTCTCATCTGGGGATTTTGTTAAACTATAGATTATGATGAAATCTTCATTTCTAACAAGTCTCTAAATAATACCAATGATGATGGTCTGAGAACTACATTCTAAGCAATTATCATTACTACACATCTAAGCAAACATTTTAGAAAACATCATTTAACCTTGTTACAGAAACTAGAGGAGACCTACCTAAACATGAAAAATATCCTCAGCATGTATATTAAGTTTTCTAGTCCACGTTTTTGAGCACAAGTTCCTTACTAGAGAAAGCAAAATGCCACCCAAATAATCCATAGTCAACCTGACTCACACTTGACCAGTTTCTCTGTACCCATCAGATGCCAACAAAAAGATCACATGGAGTAATGGGGAGTTGCACTACATGTATGTTCTGGTGCTTCTATTTTGACACCAACCCCAACTGGCACTTTGCAATACATTTCAACAGCAATGGTAAGCACTTAAAGTTAGCACAGACCCCTCAAGTTAGGGGTTTCAGTCCTCACAAAACTGCCTCACTTCAGAAGCCAGACAAAAGTAGACTCTCAAGTCACCTGCATATTTGATCAAATAGTTACAAATATGGGGGTTTCGAATGACCATATTTAGGTCTGACAACTCTCTAGAATGACTCACAGAACTCTGGAAAGTGCTATCCTGGGCACCTGGGTGGCTCAGTGGGTTAAAGCCTCTGCCTTCGGCTCATGTCATGATCTCAGGGTCCTGGGATTGAGGCCCGCATGGGGCTCTCTGCTCAGCGGGGGACCTCCTTCCTCCTCTCTCTCTGCCTGCCTGTGATCTCACTCTCTGTCAAATAAATAAATAAAATCTTAAAAAAAAAAAGAAAGTGCTATCCTTACAATTACAGTTATATTATAATATTTTTTAAAGACTTCTTTTTATTTTGGAGAGGTGGGGAAGAAGGAGCAGAGGGAGAGGAAGAGAGAATCTTAAGCATACTCTGCACTGATTGCGGAGCCTGACACAGAGCTTCATTCCACACTCCTGAGATCATGATCCGAGCCGAAACCAAGAGTCAGACCCTCAACCAACTGCACCACCCAGGCGCCTCACAGTTGTATTATAAAGAATACAAAAAGAACACCCAAATGAAGATCCACACAGAACAAGGTCTTGAAGGGTTCCAAACCCCTGAGCTTCTGTGCCTATAAAATCAGGGCATGTCATCCCCCAGTACAACAATGTGTTCACCAACTAAGAAGCTCCACTGAACTTCAGTGTCCAGGGCTTCTATTGGGATTTTGGTCACATGACTTAATCTCCCACCTGTCCATACCTCCTTAGAGGTTGGGAGGTTACTATGATATCATGTGGCGCAAAGCCTCAACACTCTAATCAAATGTTTGACCAGCCTGACCAGCCCCCATCCTGTTGCTATCTAGAAGCCCACCATCAGTCACTTTATTAACATAACTTCAGATGTTATACAAGACACTCATGAATAACAAAGTCATTCATCTGTACCATTCATCTGTACCATTCTCTGTACTAAGACAAAGACTATCTGAATTCTTTATTATATAATATATTCCCTTTATTGTATTTGGCAAATTTCACTACTTTCTCTTTTACCTTAAAGACATAAATACATTCTTATTAGGAATGAATTAAGAGAAAGATTGAGGTGATCTAAAACAAACAAACAAACAAAATTAAAAACTGAATTCTAGTCTGGTCCCTAACTAAATTGGCAATATACCTGTGACAAATCACTGTTTCTCACGGGGTCTTAGTTCTTTCCAGAATATCAGTAAGGTATTGAATTGGATGACCTCCCTAGGAACTTTATGACTCTAATATTCTGTAATTCTATGGGTTTCTATATTCTATATTCTGTAATTTATATTCTGTAATTCTATGGGTTATTCATTTGCCCAATTATGGAGTGATTTTGCCAGCTGCCAAAATTACCACCTCCTAGATTGATCAAAATAAGGACTATCAAATATCCTTGTGCTAATGATAGTAAAATGATAATCCAACACTCAAATGATGGGGAAAGAAAAAAGGCTATAGTAGTAGCTTGCTTTCAGCTGCATGTTTTGCTAAAACTCTGTTCTCTAAATTATCTTTTTCACTAACTTCAACAAACTAAAAATTAACTCAATCTTTTAATTAATTACGCAGATTTAGGAATACACTTATTATCATTTTCTAGGACTTTACTGTGGACATTATGGATTTGGAATTAAATCCAAATTCCAAAGCCATCTGTGTCAAAGAAGGCAACACAATATGAGAATATTTAGTCCACCATAAATTAAGAACGTAAAATAGAACAGAGCCTTCTAAACTTAATTATCAGTTATCCTTCATCTGTCTTTCTCATTCCAGCTCTACTAATTATTATTTGAACAGCAAATAGCTTATTATTTGAAATAAGAAACTCATGTATTATTTCTAGTATCAAAAGCATGAAAAAGCTGCCTGCACAGTTCCTATAAGTGGAATAATTTTAGACACATGTTGAAGAAATCAGAAAAGGCACAGCAAGCTGGGTTCATTCTAATATTTTACTTCCCTGAACAGGACAAGCAGATCATTACAGTGAATATCTTTTGTGAATTTACAGGAGTTTAGTTAGAAAATAATTCACACTAAACAGAGATTCTCAACATCTATTAACAGAGAATGAGAAACTGGGCCAGTATACATGAGAGCATAAATCATAGAGGTCATGTGGTTAATGAGAAAAAGAGCATTTATTAGCTTGCAATTTGAAATATAAAGCCCTTATACCTCAATGGTTTAAAATGGAACAATATTCTGTACCTGAGGACAGACGAAAGCAATGCCCTCAATTAGATGAACAACTCTCCTGGCCCCAAAACGTTCATTATTGTCACTGAAATCCATCATACTGATTTTTATTTTTAGATCATGACATCTTTGTTGTTAGGAACAGAAAGCAGAACATAACCTGCCCTACACTACTGCCTACACAGTAAAGTTGTGTATTTTTTTTACATTTTAAGTTTTTTTAAGTTTAAGAAGTGTATATATATCTGAAGTTCACAATTATTCAGCAGCTAAATTACCATAATTCTTAACGTTGGTGTGAGCTCCAATTAATATTTGATATTTATATGTTTGTTTTGAGGTCAAAAAAGACAGAACAATATTTACAAATTTTAAAAAACTCACAAGGTCATAAAAAATCACTAGAAAAAGCTATTTTATTCTACAAATGAGAAATAGGCAAAGACCTTATTTTACACAGAGTGACACAGTGTGTAATCATGATCATCTTTAACTAACAAGAAGTAACTTACTCTTCAGATACATGTTTGTTTTGTTTTGTTTTTAAAGATTTTATTTATTTGACAGAGAGAAACACAGCCAGAGAGGAAA